>JAODAL010031599.1:0-48207 GCA_025379985.1 Phyllomedusa bahiana
AGAGCCCAGAAAGGGTTCAGGGCATATTGAAAACCCCCAAAGGGGTTTCCCAAATTAAATAACAAAAAAATAAAAATTAAATTTTGGATTTTTAGGAGCAAAAACTATAAAATAAGAGATGCAAAAACTTTTTCAAGGCAAATTTAAAGTAAAAAGATAGATTTAAAATTTACTGTATTTTAAAAAATTTTAAGGAGCCTCATGTACCCAAAACTTTTTGTGGATGGTGGTATGGAGCCCGAAAATCCCCAAATTCAAAAAAAATTGTTACCCCCTTTTGCCTTTTGGGCAGTGGTTTAAAAAATTTAAATTTGGGTATGACTTTTAGAACACAAAAAAATTTTAAAAAACTGAAAACACTGCAAGGGAAACATTTTTTTGGGGTCCTTTAAATTTTTTTTTGAGGAATAGGGTTTGGGTAATCAGCTCCTGCATCAGACCTCACATCCCGATCTCATTTTCAGGCTAGGGGAACGGGGCCCCCTTTTACACTAAAATTGGGGTTTGGGGGGGAAAAAAGCGGTTGGACCCCAGGGGCAAAATTTTTTAACATTTTAGGGGATAAAGGAATTTTCCTCAATCACAGTCACTTTTGGGGTGAATTTGGGTTTATCTTCTATTCTTTTAAAACAGGGGAAAAATTTGCTGAAATCTGTTTGCCCTGGGGGGCAGAAAACTTTTCCCCCCGGGGGCAGCGCTTTCCCGCTCCATATCATCATTAGGGCAAAGGGCCCCATGGGAAGGGTTTTTGGGGCCCGGTTTTTTAGCCGGTTTGGGGGTTTTTTTAGGGGCCGCCTGGGAAAAACCGGCCGAAAATTTAGCACAAATTTTGCTTATGGAAAACCCGTGCAGGGAAATCCCCCCCTTTTCCGGGTTTTTTCCCCCCCGAAATTTTTTTGTCCCCCGGCGGTCCTGCGGCAAAACCCCTGAACATGCACCATTTTTCCCCTCCATTTTCCGGAACGGAAAAATATGCTGCTCAATGGGGGGGGGGGGGGGGGGGGGGGGGGGGCTGTTCCCTTTTTCCCCAAGCGGAGCCCCTGAAACGTCCCCGGGACCGGGCTGCACAAATCTGAGCGGGGTTGCCCTGAGAATGGATTTGGGCCCAAGAACGGGGGTTTTTTTACCATATCCAGGGGCTTTCTGCTTTTATACTCCAGCCCTTTGGGGACTAAAAACCGCAAGTGGGTAAAAAAAATTTTTCTCATATGCTTATACATTATTAATTTTGTTTTTTTGGGGTTAAGAAGCTGCCTTAATAATTTTTTGTAGAAAGGAAATTTTATTTTCCTTATATATTGGAGCGTTGTTGCTATAACTTGGATATATTTCTGGGTGATTGAAGGGCCCCATGACACAAATCCTATGCCTGCCCGTCATAAAAATAAAGTCCGGGTTTTTTTTTATTCAATGGGAGGAGGGACCCTCTTTTTCTTCAAAGGGAAAATTAGAACCCCAAAATATAAATTTGGGGCATCTAAATGACATTTATATGAAGCAGCAGGAGGAGCCTGGGACAGGACACAAAGTAAAATGCAATTGATGCGTGACAGTGGACGGCAGCCCGTCACATGATGGAAGTGGAGCGTCAACACAAAGGACCACAAAAAATAAACGATATATACACACACAAACACTTCTAGCTGCAAACTTAAAGGGGGTGTCTCTCTACATTGATTCATCTTACCGCAGTCGTGTTTTCTTGGTTTCATTTTGAATTTAGGGGCGTGTTTACTGGATTCTACTAGGCTGCAGTAGAAGCCAGGTCTGTAGCTCTAGCAACCAACGGGGGCAGCCTATCAGGAGATATCAAACAGGTCTGTAGCTATAGTAACCTGAGGAGCTGATGCAGCCCATACAAAAGGGGATATCTAGGAATAGGTAGGACACAGTTAATGGACACATATTGCAAAGTGACTTGTTTTTGCAAGACCTTAAACATAAGAAGCAATCCTTGGAGTGAGACAACCCCTTTAAACATGATGCTGCATAGATGGGACACTCGCATAAGGTTGTCAATGAAGAAACCTGCATTACATTAAGAATGACTGCATTGAAGACACCGATAGCCGGGCTCGACCAGCAATGAGCACATAAGTCCAGAGCTTTACTACAGAGGAGTCTAGCATCCACTGTATGGTATATTACACAGACACCTAGTACACACGACGGTATTCAGTTCCGCCATATGTGACAGACAGTCACCGCACGACGGACGTCAGCGCTATTCTATCAGCGCTCTCCTCACCTCAGTGAAGGGGTCCATGTCTGTGCGGAGGGTCCGGCGTCGCGTCTCTCTGTCACTCGCTTCTCTCAGTCACTAACAGTTCGTGCAAACGGTTCAAAACTTTGAATTTCGCCCGCCGCGCCTCCCCTGCCGGTCACGTGACGCTGGGGCTGGGTCAGGGCAGCTGCAATTGGTCGGTTTGGGAAAGGTTCTTCGGCAACCGCCAGTACTGCTGCGGTCACGTGGTGTGCTGGGTGGGAGCGCAGGGTTATCAGTGAAGCGCACACCACAGAGGCTTATGGGTAATAAGCGTGCTGAGGCGGTAGAGAGGATGTACAGGGCGAGGGCGGGTGTCAGTGCTGCTCTAGTAGGAGTGAGTGCGTCCAGCTCTGGTGGTGAAGCTGTGACTCACGGATAGACTGCGCCTGTGCCTCATACATCAGTACAACAAAGAGAGATGGTGACAGTGCAGCACCTAATTCCATCTAGAGGACGATTCTCTCAACAGTTTCTGTTTATTATGTGGTTCATAACGTTTACTGGTAATAAGTAAACAGAGTACAATGAGAGAACATTAACCCCTCCAAATAAAAAAATATTACTCTTCATTTTTCTCCTCCTCGCCTTCCAAAAGCCATAACTTTTCTATTTTTCCACCTACATAGACAAGTGAGGGCTTTTATTTTGCGGGACAAGATGTACTTTCTAATGGTGTTATTCATTTTACCATAGAATATACTGGGGAATGGCAAAAAAATTGTAAGTTCACAAAATGTGAAAAAAACCATACTTGCGCCATGTTTGCAGGAGTTTTGCTTTTATGGCGTTCAATCTTTGGTAAAAATGTTGTGTTATCTGTATTCTACAGGTTGATACAAATCCGCTAATACCAAATATGTACGGTTTCCGTTATGTTTTGGAATCGTAAAAAAAATTCCAAACATTTTCTATTCTTGGAATTTGCGCCGCAGCGCCATATTCTGTGACCAGTAATTTGTTTGTTCTAACTCGTCCGGACGTGAGTGAGGCGGCATGTTTTGCTGGCTGAGGTGCACTGTTTATTGCTAGCTGTTTGGAATACATGAAGCCTATCTGATTACATTTATTCCAATTTTTAGGGGACGTGAAATGGATAAATGATGTTAGATTTTAATCGATCGGACTTTTTTGGACGCGGCAATGCCAAATGTGTGTAACTTTTTTATTTTATTTTTTTATTTGTAAAATGGCAAAAGGGGGGGGGTGATTTGAACTTTACATTTTTTTTTTAATTTTAAACTTTTTTTTTTTATTTACCACGGGGGGGAATTTTAAAAAAAATTTTTTTAAAAAAAGGGTTGGGGTAAAAGGGGCATTTCCCGGGAGGGCCCATACCCCCTTTGAAACCCCCATGTTTTGCCAATTGGGAAAAATTTTCCCACCTTTAGCACAAAATTACCACCGGGGGTTTGGGGGTTGAAATCCTATAAAACAATCGGATAGTTTGGGAAAAAAAAAAAGTTATTTTTGAACCCACTTTCACAAAAAAAAAATGTAATTTTTTCCCTTGTTTTCCCTCCAATGGGTTTGTTTATAAAGGGTTAGTTATTCTTTCCCCTTTTTACTAGCCAACCCTCAGACTAATTTAAAAAAAAAGTAATTAATTCCTTTTTGGGAAAAAAACCTTTCAAGCCTTTTTAAAAAAAAAATTTTTAAAATATCCTTAAAAAAAAGGGGGAATAGGAGTCCCAAAAAAAAAATTTTTGGGGGAAAAAATTTATTTTCCTCACCAGGAAAAAATCAAAAAAATTTTTTAAATTTTTTAAATTTAATTTTCCCCAAAAGTTGAAAGGAAAATTTTTATAAAAACCCCTTTAAAACCCAAAAGGGTTTTATTAAAGGGATCCCCCCCTTTTAGGTAAAAAAGGGGCTTGGTTTTTCGAAAGCAAAAGCCCCGGGGTTAAAAAAAATACCGGGATAAAAACCTAAGGGAAAAACCCCGAATGGAAAACCTTTTAAAAGGGGCCCCCTTTAAAGGGGGTTAAAATGTAAAGAGGGGAATGGACCGCTAAAGAAACCATGGGATTTCTGCTTTACAGTGGCCTGCCCCCTTTCCCGCAGGCCCTTGTTAGTTGTTTCGTTTTTTCCTCCTCATTTCAAAACTAAATAACTTTTTAGTTTTTAATTTACACGGATGTATAAGGGCCTGTTTTTTTTTTTCAGGAAAAGAAGTACTTTTAATTGGTACCATTTACTATTCTATATAATGTACTTTAAAACCAAATAAAAATTCTTTGGGGGAGAAATGTAAAAATAGCAATTTCGTCATTCTTGTGGAGGTTTTGTTTTTATAGAATTCACTGTGAGGTATTAAGCCCTTCACGCATTTGGACGTTTTTGATCCTCCAAATGATATGACAGTTATATGGAGCTGAGACGCAAAGCCTTCCCGATATGTAGCGGGCGGCAGCTGTTCATTACAGCAAGGAACAGAGCTGGCAATGATTCCTACTGACAACACTGTCAATGGCCCCCATCTCGTCCAATGGCTGCCATTGTAGCCATAAGCCTCATGCAGGCTTCTGTAGCTGCCATGTAGAACCTATTACAACCAGGTTACAGGTGATGAATGAAAATTCTACAAATTTTTTTTGCTCAAAAGTTTAAATGCCAAGGCCTTTTTCAGAGAATATAAAGACCGTAGATCCTTACAAAATTTTTTTGCTTTTCCCCCATGACCCCCAAAAACCCGAAAATCGTTTTCTGGATAAAAAATGCAAGAGTCTGTCGGATCCCAGAAAACCCCTAGCTTTTTGCACACACACTGATTTCAACAAACAGGTCAAGGGGAAAATGACCTTTGGGACCTTTCAACCATTTGTGTCAACTTTTGTGATCTTTTCAGGCCAAAAAAACAGGGGATGGAACTTTTGACAGGTCATTTGGGTGTTTTTGGTTGCATTTTGATTTAAAAACCCCTTTCGCCAAGCCAGTTTGGCCTCTCTACAAGGCCCATTTTTTAAATCTGGGATTGTCACTTTTGCATTGCATTGTGGGCATGGTGAGTCACCAGATACCCAAAGCATTCAGACACATCCGGGGGTCCTGAAACAGATCCGTAGCGGGCGGAGGCCCTTTTAAAGCGCGTTTTAGGCGGGGGAGTTTACCCCCTCCTGCCCCGGGGTTTTATTATCGCAACCAGAAGGTTGGTAATGAAAACGTTAATCACCCGAGCCGGAGCTCACTTGGCCGCGGGGATGCGCAGGGCCAGCAGTAATATACCGCTGGTCCCATGACGCGATCGTGCGGGGTTCGCCTGTGAGCCCGCACGATCGCCAGGACGTATGCATATGTCCATTTGCAGGAACGCACTTCCCGCTAGGGCGTATGCGTACGTCCAATGTCGTGAAGGGTTTAAAAAGAGAAAACACAGTAGTTTGACAATAAATGGCTTCACCCAACCACTAACCATGAGTGGAAAAAAATTTTTTGTGTTATCATTCATAGTCTCTGAAAAAAAGGCCAAGAAAGCAAAAATTGTGCCAGGGTATGTAAACTTTTGAGCACAACTGTATGGCACAATAGTGCTGCCGTATATAGGATAAGCGATTCTGCCCCTTAGTGGTCAACTACCCTAGAGGGACTAAGTATTAAATAAAAAAAAAAATGCTTATGATAAATAATAAAAAAAAAAAAATATTAAAAGTTTAAATCACCCCCCTTTTTTGGCCTTTAACAAATAAAAACATTAAAAAGTTACACATTATTGGAATCACTGCATTTGTAAAAGTCCAATCTATTAAAATATAACATAATTTATCTTATAAGCTGAACACCTTAGAAGAAAAAAATTCCAAACGCCAAAATTGTGGGTTTTTTTTGGTCTTTTCATATCCCCAAAGAATTGGAACAAAAAGTGATCAAAAAAGCTCATGTATCCCAAAAATGGTGCCAACTAAAAGTGTAGGGTTTTAGGATACCTGTGTCTTTTTAAACACTTGTTTTCTATGATGTTCACCATATATGTTAAATAAAGTTATATTTTAATAAATTGGACTTTCACAGATGCGGCTATACAAATTATGTTTAACAATTTTTTTATATTTCTTTTCCTGTTTTTCTTGCAAAATCACTAGTGGGGCCACATGGAGAATTCTGTAAACAGTTTTGGGCACCAGTGTATTAGAAGGACATAGCTAAGCTAGAGCTGGTGCAAAAGAGGGCGACCAAGTTAGTTAAGGGAACGGGGGGTTTGCAGTACCAAGTTAGGCTAACAAACTTTGGGTTATTTAGCTTGGAAAAAAAGATGATTTAGGGGCTATTTATTTGCCATTTACAAATATATAAAAAGACAGCATACAGGTCACTTGCATTTTATGTTGTAAAGAAGAAAATTCTGGCATAACCAACGACCAGAGGGCATCCTCTACATCTAGAGGAAAGACGGGTTTTCCCATCATCACAGACGAGGATTCTTTACTGTATAGCAGTGAAATTATGGAATTCACTGCTAAAAGAGGTTGTAATGGTGACCAAGTTCATGAAGGGTTTTGCCTTTCCTAAAAATATAATATTACAGGTTATGGATAATAAATTATGGAGATCGAACGTTATCATTCTGATTGCATTTTTTGGAGTCAGGAAGGAATTTTTCTCATGTATGGGACATTTGGCATCCGTGTCAGGGGCTTTTGCCTTCCTCTGGATCAACACTGTAGGGTTACACGTTGGACTCGATGGACCGTTGTTTTTTTTCCCACCTTATCTACTATGTTACTATAAATAAAAGGTGGTTGTCTCCAATCTTGTTACTTGCAGCAAGTCCAGGTTATAACTGACAGCCATTACTCCTTACCGGCATCATGCCATAGACATATAACCAATGTTGTTAAAAGTGCTAAAATAGCATGCCCTCAAATATAATAAAATAACAATTCTGGAGCATCTTCTTTTGTTACTCTGTGTTGTTCTGTTCTTCTGCTATTCCCTTTGAAATGTAAAAAGAAAAAGTCGGGGTGGGGGGTTTTCCTTTCCTTTTTTCCCAAAAGGGTTTACCCTTTAAATGATGGGAAAGGACAGAGGAGTCCGCAAACCATAACAAATGTCATAAGAATGACTAGCTTTTGACATGTAGGGAAAGGTAATGAAGATATTATCAATTACATTGCGGTTTTGATTTAGCTTTGTTCAGGAGATAAAAAGAATTTTTTTATGCTATTTTTTTGGGTAGAAACTTTTTTGGTTACCGACATCTTTTTTCCCCCCTTTTTTCCTCTTTTCGGGGTGACCCAAGCGCTACCCAACTTTTGGTAAGCCCCCCCCTGCTTATTTTTTTGTACAAACACAAGATTTTGTTTTTTTAATTTTAATTTGAAATTTTTTAACCCCTTAAAAGTCTGTAGATTTGTGAAAATACAGATTAAAAACCCTTTCCTGCAATCATGTATTGTAAAAAAGCAGAGCTGAATATGGCAGCCCACTGCTAAAAAAACCACCCACAACCAAACCCAAAGGTGGCCCTAAGCGGCTGGGGTTTCCCTGTCAAACAGCTTTGGTGAGACAGCCCTTTTTAAAAACTTTTGATTTCATCACGGGGGATCCCTTTTCAAAAAAATTTTTAACATTTGTGAACAAGTGGGAACATTAAAGTGGCATCTAAAACTGAATTACAAGCAATTTTCCAACAAAAAACAATGGTAATCAACTCCAGGTATACCATGCAAGACTGTGATCTTAGGGCCCCCTGTAATAAAGGGGGCCTAGATTTTTTTTACTAATGTTTACAATGGGTTTTAACACCTCACAGTCAAAATACTATGGCTCTCCTCATCTTTTCACTACATAACATAGGGGGTTTTTAAATTTGCAATCAAGATATACTTTCAAATTGTTTTTCTTTACTGCCCTTAAAATTTACGGGAAAAACCAAAAAAAAAATTGTAAGAAAAAATTTTTAAAAAAAAAGTATTTGGGCACCCATTTTTGGTGATTTTTAATTTTTTTTTTTTTTACGGTTTTTCATTTCTTTGTAAACCCCCGATTCCCCCTCAATGTCAAAGGGGGGTTTGAACCCCAGAGTTCGGCCCCCGGGGTTGGGTCAGCTGTATTTTAATAGCCACTCCTTCCCTGGAGCTGGGGGTGGTTTACACAGTGATTGGATATAGGTCTGCTTTACCTACCCATTCCCTGTTACAGTTACTGATGCTTGGGGGTTTTATTTAAAAAGGGAAGGGTGCAAAAAGGGCAACAACCCTCTAAGGGTTTAAAACATGTCATTAGGTTACATAAATAAGCTTCTGTATTATAGATAAGACTCAGCAGGGAGTGACTCACGATGGTCGGGATGGCGGGTTGGAAAAACAGATAAGAGCAAAGGAGAGGGGGGTCATAACCAGGTAAATTTTGGGTGTATACTAGCAAAAAATTTGGGGCCATCCCGGGGAAATAGTTTTTAGGGCCCAAAGCCATTGACCCTGTAAGTATGGTGTTGTGTCTGTTTTTACACTAGCAGTAGATAAAATCTTATTTATCACATAAGCAAAGCAAAATCAAAACAGCAATTTTTTGGGAAATTGGGCCTTTTATTTCCCTTTTCCCCTAATGTTTAAAGCTAATCATTGTGGTGAGGAAATCCCTTAAATCATTGTGCTGTAAAATATACTACATGATACCATTTTTCTGTAAAAAAAAAACAAAGCTACAAGCATGCACCTTCTGTATATAGATTATCTTCTACTTGTCATCTGAACGTACCCCATTGAAGGACACAAAAATGAAAATCTTTTTCAAAATCTTGAAAACTGCCCCTTTAGTTTGCTTTTTATGAAGAAATTTTTAAATTCTTTTGTTTTTGTGGGGGGTTAAACTTGTGTTTTACAGCTGCTCTGTGAAATTCCAGAATAAACCCAAAGGGGCAGAGCCACTAATCAGCTTGAAGACAACATCCTGGTATTGTCTGCAATATCTAACCAGTATTCACAGGGTTTCTCAGTTTAAAATTATACGGGAAATTTAACAGACTAAGCCTGGGTTTTTCCCCCTAAAAACCCCCTTGCTACATTATGTACTTAAAGCGTTGTTTCACAAAGACCGGTGATGTTAAGGACTTGTATGTGTGGTTTGTGGGAAACAGTAAAAGTAAAAAGTTTTTTTAAAGGGCAATGGAAATTGCAGGACTGGGACGGGCCCATGGGGCCATTGACTGTGAAAAATAAAAATTTTTAAAGGGTTGTGGAGAGTGATGGGTGTGCATTTGCAGGTCTCTGCCATAGGTGGAATTAGGGGGAATGACTGTACAAACGTGCCACCGAAAACCTGGGTTCGGTGGAAAAGGAAAACTTTTTGGTGTCAGTAACAATGGGTTTAACGGACAAAGGGCTTAGAATGGCTGCCTTTGCAGTCAGGTAGGGGTTTTTTCCTTTTTCCGGGGAGGGTTTAAAAGCTTTGGGGGGGGAGGCCGCCCCCACTTTCCGGCCGGGTTTTGGGCCCCCCCCTTTCCCCTGGGGGGATAAGGGGCCCCTGGGACTGTAGGTTTTAAAAGGGGGTGTGGTCTCTATTGCGGGGTTTTGGAGCAGCAAAAGTTTTTAGGGAAAAGGGGCTCTTACCCCCAGGCTTGGGGAAAGCAGGGGGACCCCTTAAAGGGAAATTTCTAAACCCGTGGGGGCTGGTAAAAGGGTTGGTGGTGCTGGGGCAGTGGGCAAAAGGACCCACTTTAATGGGGGAAACCCCCAAAGGGTATATTTATTGGCAAACGGCCGAGGATTTTATTTATTTTTCCGTTGTTTGTCTGCTGGGGCCTGAACAAAAAAAGCTGGCTGGGGCCCCTGTGTTAAAGGGAAACCCTGTGTCTGATTGCCATTCGCAATGAAAGCGGCTACCCGGTGGTTTGAAGAATCCCCCAGGCTTTCCCCAAGAGGGGTAAGAAAGGTAAAATATAAAAAGATTAAAAACCCAAAAAATTTCTAAAAAAATGGAAAGTATATCTAACCCGCTAAAAAAGAAATTTAAAATTTTGATTTATTCTGCAAAAAATTACGCGTTTCCGAGCATCCCAAACTCGTTTCCTCAGATGTCAAGAAAGGCCTAAAGGGGTTTAAAGTGGGATGGGGGGAAAGGTGAAAAAACTTTTTTCCCTCCATGTTAGGTTTATAAAGAAGGTAGAGAAGAAGGAAATAAGGCCGTTTAAACTTTCGGGGTATTTCAAAACCCAAAAAAGGAAACATAGGGCCAGACAGAAAAATTTTGGAGTTTTTTGGTTTAAAAAATTTAAATACTGAAAGCCATGAGTTTTTTATGGGGCCCAAAGGGAAAAAAGGTTTTTTAGAAGGAAATTTTAAATTAAACCCCAAACCGGGGGAAACCGGGTTTTTCTAGTTAAGGGAAAAACCCAACCCCGAGAAGAGGGGGAAAATTTTTTTTAAACCTTGGGTGGGGGGGTTTAAAAAAAGACTTTTTTCCCCAAAGGGGAAAGGGAGGGGCAAAAAGTCTTTGGGGCCCTTTTCCTAAAGGGAAAATAATGGGGGGAAAAATTAAAAATACCCAAAAAAAGGAGGGGGTTTGCCCCGGTAGGGGAAAGGGGCAGGGGAAAAGTCAAAGCCAGGGGCCCTTTTGGGAAAAAGGAAAAGGGAAAATTTGGATTTAAGTGAAAAAAAAAAAAGGTTTATTTTTTGGCAATTTGGTTATCAGGGGTAAAAAAAAAAAGGACCTTTTAATTTTTTTTAAAGAGGGTTTGGTTTGGTTTCAAAACCAAAAAAATTGGGGCCAAAAAAAGGGGTAAAAGGGGGAAAAAGGGATGGGGGAAAAGGGGTTGAAAGGACAGTTTTATTCTGGGTTTTTTTCAATGGGTTTGTTAAAAAAAGAGCGAAAGAGGGGTTGGTAAGGGGGGGGTTGGATAAAAAAACTTCCAAGATTTTTTTTCTTTTTTGGGGTTTTTGGGTAAAACCAGATTCCTGGGGCGGGGAAAAGGAAACATTTTTTCAATATTAAAGCCAAAGGTTAAGGATTTTTTTTGGATTTTCATTTTAAAATTAATGGGGAAGGGAAAAAAAGGAAAAAATTTTGAGGAGTTTAAATGGGAGGGGAAGGCAGGAAAAACAAGGCCCCAAAGTGAAATGTGACAGCGAAGGCCCCACGGGATGGGGGCCAGAAAAAAAACCCAATAATGAATAGGTACTAAATTTGCATATGGCAAAAAAGGATTTTAAAAGGTCCCCCAAAATTTTTAAATACTATCGAGAACTATTGGAAAAATGGGTTTAATGGGGGAAAAAATTTACTTGTTACGAATATATTTTGTAATCAATGTGCACTTTTTTTTCCAAAGTTTTTATTTTTTAAAACAACAATTTTATATTATATACCCTAAGAATAGGAATTGCAAAAGTTTTTGGGTGGGCCCCTATAAGGGCTCTTGGCTATTAAGGGGCCAAAACCAAAAGCTATCGGAGTAGGGTGCTGTTTAGAGAGTGTTGACTCATTGCTGTGACTCTCTGTACAATGAGAGGAAAGAAAAATTATATTTGTTTCTTCTGGGGAAAATCACGTATTTTCTTGAGGAATTTAATACTGTATGAATTACTTGCACTTAAACTGAAGGGTTAATACTGTAACTTCTCACATCACTCACGATATCTGACAATTGTACTGCAGCTGCTTTTATATTTTTTATATTTTTCCTTGGGCTACAGCAAAGGAATGGATACTTCTCTACTCTTTTTCTATGGCGTGGGGTAAGGAAAGTGCTAAATTCCTTAAAGCCCCGTGCCCCTTTTTCCCCTTTTTAAACCCTTTTCCCCCTTTTTTCCTCAAAACTGACCCTTTTTCCAGTTTTTTCAACGGCTCAGAATTCCACACTGTACAATCATTTTAACTTCAGGTCCTGTGACTCAGCCCCCCTCGCTGAAATCTGCTGTTACAAGAATAGTAGCAAGAAGAGCAGGACTGGAACACATTCACATTTTACATACCATTAACCGAAACATTACGAAAAATAGGCTATTTATGTGATTGGAATACATATTGTACTTGTGTACTTTAAATCACGTTTTGTATTGGAATGAGGCTGTGTTCACACATTCAGCTATTAAGATGCAGTTTTTTAAGCCAAAACCAAAAAATGGGTTTAAAAAAAAGAAAATCTCTGTCTTTCCTCAACATGTGTCTTTCAATTATGATCCATTCCTAGTTTTAGCTACAAAAAAATGAACTAAAAAATGAACGTGTGAAACCCCCCCTAAAATTTTTTAAAAAAAAAACAGACGTAATTTTTTGGGGGAGTTGAGTACTCTAATCTAAAGTGGGGTTTTGGGCTAGTGGTCTTTCCTTTTTTTACATTTTTTACCCTAGGGAAAGCAAGGGGGGAAAAAAAAAATGTTTTTTTTTTTTTTTCCCTTTTTTTAATATTCTTCATATTGAGTCTTTTTCCATCTGACCCCAACTGTGCATATCAACAGGATCTCTCCTGTTATGGAATAGAAAAGGTGCAGAAACCTTTAATTAAAGGGGGGACCCGGGAACATGCAGTACGTTTAAGAAAAGGCGTTTTGATAAGTTTAGCTTGAAACCCGAGCAACCTAAGGGGTTTTAAAATACAGGAAGCCGCTGTATTAAAATATTGAAAAGGTTTTTTGATGTACATATAAAAATGTTTTTTGTAACTAAGGGCAATTTTTAAAAATAACCCCTGTGTTTACAAAATTTGAGGAAATTTTACGGTTTGGGCCCCCCACTTTTGGTTTTTTGTATAAAATGAAGTAAACATCATAGAATGGTTTTTGACCGGTTGGGAACAAGGGCCAAAAAACCCAAGCCCGGAAAAAATTGGATTTTAACATGTCTTTTGTACCTTAGCCACTTTGAAATTTAAAGGGAAAAAATAAGCAACCCTTTTTTGCATGCTTTCCGCCCGGATTTTATTTTTCCTATGTTTAAAAAGTATAAAATAATCAAAAGGAATTTTGGGAAAAAACCCTTAATAAATTTCACGTTTTTTGCAATGCAAAAACTATATATTTAATATAGCTCTAAAAAGTGTGAATGAGGCTCAAGTGTTTTAAACACTATTAATTTTCAACAGAATTTTTTCCCGAATTTTGCAAAGCTGCGAACCTTTTCCCGCAAATACAAAGTCACAGGGCAGTGGGCTAAAAACCCCGTCAATGCATTTTTGGGGCCCAAAAATTAAACAGCTGGCCAAAAACCTAATATTATCTTCAACCTAGGTGCTCATCCTGTAGTTCATGTGCCCCAGGAGTTAAACATCATGTCTTTAAAAAACTTTATGTCTCAAACAAGTAGGAGAAAACTTGAATGTCTTTACCCGGGTTTTTTTTTTTTTTTAAAAGGTTTCCCCCTTTTTTTTTTTTTTTTTTTAAAGTTTTATTCAAAAATAGTGCTTTCTGTTAAAAAAGAAAAAAAATAAAGTTCTCACCTTCCCACTCACCTTCGTTCTAGGATCTTTGCCCGGGTTTCAAACAACCCGTTTGTGATGTAACCCCCAAAAGCCCGGCCCAAGTCAAAAATGGACCTGGAAGAGAAGGAACACTGGAATTTGAGGCTAGGGGAGTGGTTTGGGAAAATTTTTTTTTATTTTATTAAAGCAGCACCGTCTCAAATTTATTTAAAGGGAATTGTATCAGAAAAAAAACCTAGTGTTTTTCTCATGTTTTTTTGGGTTTAACCAATTTTTTAAAAACCGGGTTTTTATTTTTTTTAGCTTTTTCCCTATTTTTGTCAACATTTTTTAAAAAAAAGCTAAACCTTGCCGTGTTTCACTTTGCCCCCTAAGCCCCAGTTATAGGCATTTGCTGACATTTCCTGTTCTGTAGAGAAAACCTCATTATCACAAAGGGGAGGGTTTTCACTGAAAGGTTTCCCCCAAAGTGGGAAATTTGAAATGATTTTCCATTCACAATAGGAGTTTGTCACAATTCAGCTTCTTTTCCCCCAAACCCGCCCCACTGACTTCTTCCCACTACAGAGCAAAGTAAAAGAAAACTCTCCTAAAAAAATTTAAAAGGGTCTGCTTCTTCCCAAAGGGTTTCCCATGTCCTTTAAGGGGCTGCAAAGCGTCTCTCTAAATGCTGTTAAACGCTGCTCAGGCAAGTGGCTGCTCCCATAATTATAGACCGAAAGCAAAATTTAAAAAATCTTCAATTAGAAAATAAAAAAAGCTAAGAAGAAAATAATATGTATCAGTATATATTTTTAAAATTTGTAAAAAAATATTTTGGGTTTATACAATTTCCCCGTCAAAAAAAAGAGTAGGGGGAACCCCTTTTTTAAAATTTTGAGGTATTGATTTTCAAATTGGGACTTTTAAAACAAACAATCCTTATGAAATTTAAAACACTTTTGTTTCCCCTATGGACACCTGATTTTTTATAACAGTGTATTTTTAAAATTTTATATTTTAAAAAATTAAAAAAAATAATTTTCATGAACCCCTTTCCTTTAGGCCCCCTTTTCCCAACCCCCCCCCGCTTAAATTCCCCAACCCCCGGCCGTTTTTTAAAATTGCCCGGGGGTTTTTCGGAAATTTCCCAAACCTTTGGCCCAAAATTTACCCCCGTTTTTGGGGTCGGCCGGGCCCCCGGGGCGGGGGGGGGGGCAAAACCCCCCGGGGGGGGGGTCCCCCCTAGACCCTTCATTATCCGGGAAACATATACCGCCTTGAAAAAATTGACATGTCACTTTCTCCCCAATCCCGTATTTTGCGAGCGGGAAGGGGGAAAGGAATCCATAGTTCTCTGTGAAACTGTGGATTTTCCGTTTAAAGGGTGAGAAAGGGTTTTTGCAGTTTCGGCGGGAATTACGGGCTGAAATCCGTCCCAAAATAAGCCGTGTGAACATGGCCTAAATCAGAAATATCTTCACCCATGCTAAATAATTACAATACAAATAATATACCTTTATTTTACCATACTGCTTAACAATGCTTTCAAAGATATTTTTGTCAAATTACAAATAAAACCTTTAATAAAAAGATTACAAAACATGTAATGCAATAAAGCAAAATGTCACACTCCATATTTTCATTGTGCATTTTATTCAATTGCTGACAAAATATATTAATTACTTTGTTTCCTGCTTTCTTCTGCTGTGTAGTGGACTCCGTCTTAAGAGATTTAACCAATCAGCATTCTCAGATCTTCATCCTTTAAATCATTCACCTGCATGATCTTTTCCAGATATTCCATGTAGCGACCTCTGTCTTGGAGGAACTGAGGAACTCTGGCATTTTGGAGAACAGCAAGGTCTTTCAAGCGCTCTGTATCTTCATAGGAAACCTTTAAGAAAATTGAAATGTGTTAAAATAGGCCATTAGATCGGGCTTTATTATAAAAGTTATTATCCTTATAAGCACAGCTCAATACACTACATGGTCTTCATTAGTTGTCATAACATATTTAACATTATGTCAAAAGTGATTATTTTTATTTCACCAGTTATTTCAGAGTTGCATACATATTAAATAAAAATTGTACTACCATTCTGATCCTGACTACAGCCTTTGTATTATTCTTTGGATCCTGCTAGTTTCTGTTGGAAGCAGTCAACAACTTATTGTTAGACACCCACCCAAACAGTAACTATAATCCGTATAACATACCTTTCCCATAGCTGTGAGAAGGCGGAAATCTATGGTCTCTCTATACCTTAGAATTCGTAAAATGCCATCAAGGTATACTTGGTCTTTATTGAAACATCCTAAGAGTTAAAAGAAAAATCACTGTAAACACAACCTACCATTCTAAGCAATTCATAACAGCATCAATAAACAATATTTTTGTGAATTTTTCTTTCATGTTTGGACAGGTGGACTCCTTCAATCCTAAAGATGGACTGTATTCTTTTTGAACTTATCTGTGCAAGCAATTTGTATCACACTTCTCTTAAATGGGTTGTCTCACCACATTGATTCATCTAACCTCAGTCCTGTTTTCTTGGTTTCATTTTGAAGTCAAGGGGCGTGTTTACTGGCTTCTACTAGGCTGCAGTAGAAGCCAGGTCTGTAGCTATAGCAACCAGTGCTGGCAGACTATCATGAGAGATTGAACAGGTCTCTAGCTATAGTGACCTGAAGAGCTGATGCAGCCCATACAAGAGGGCTTATATAGGAATAGGTAGGACACAGTTAATGGACATATATTGCAAAGTGAGTTGTTTTTGCAACATCTTGAACATGAAAAGCAATCCTTGTAGTGAGACAACCCCTTTAAGGATATGTAAATTGCTTACTGTTCCTTCAGTAAAGGGTGTTTAACTCGCTTTTGGCTCCAAAATGTTTAATAACTTTTCAAGTAATTGTTATAATTTAGTAAAATTAGACCATGTCATATGTTGGTCTATGAGAAATGTGTTGGAAATGTCAACCATTTCTTTATCTTTTGATGAATATGTGTCTTGTCTCCGCTAACTGGGATCCATTTGTTATATGTGTATTAATTGTTAAATCTGATATATACTATGTTAATTGTGTTTTACAGCCACCAAGTAGCCACTGTTTGCATATGGTTATGTAAGATATTGATTATGTGTTCCCATATGCCTTTGATTTCTGTTACTCCTCCTGTTCTGTGGGGTCACATCCTGTCACATTTCTGCCTTATCTCCATTTCGACCAGACATGTTACACAGAGCTGGAGAAGATAATTTGTTTTGACCTCTATATGTCATCCCTGAAGGTACAGTCAATAAATTACCTAAAGGACATCCATTGCATCTTCCACAATGTATCCCCACATGCAACTGGTGAAGCTAAGGGATTGAATTTAACAAGTTCACTAGCTACCATTCGCTTTTACAGAGACTGTTGCTCACACTCATCTCAAGACTTCTCTAACGTACAAATATGACAGAATATCATGTAATTTCCACCAAGGTCACCTGACCTCATACCAATAGATTTCTTCCTGTAGGGGATGTTGAATGGATAAGTGTACTATAGCAAACAATGGACTCTTATGGCACTGAGAGAGAACATTTAGTGGGAAATTGGGACTGTGACTCTTGATATATTAGTTAAAAATTTCCAAACCATGGATCAATGTGTTTGATGTTACCTGGAAGGTACTGGTAGACATTTCCAACAATGTTATGGGCGACATGTATGAACGGGGCTGCGCCAGAATTCTGGCCTCAAAAAGCAGTAGTAGACCAGTTCTATAGATGTATGAACAGATGTACTCCAAACTTTGGCCTCGGTGCCGCACCAAAGACACTTTTTAGTGTCGCACCACATTAGTAGAAGTAGACACATTTATGATTATTTGACGCTAAAACTTTGATACAGAGCAGTTAGAACAGCCAGACCAAGTTAAAGGTGGTCCACCTGAGCCTGAGTTGTCGTATTGGCACTAGACTGAGCCTGTAAGTATGAACTGCAGAAGAACAGGTTCATACATTCTGGTGCAGTTTATACTACCTAAAGCAATTTAGAACTGGTCTATCAGCGCCAGAATTCATACATGTCGCCCTATAAGTTCATGTTACTTATAGATCAGGGTATGTCCATGTCAAATTTCATTAAATTACATTGACAGTTATAAGATAAGAAACATTTTGGGGCCAATAGCAGATGAAACTGTTTAGTCCAGTGTAAAACTTCCATAGTAAAAGTGAATGGGGCTAAATATAGTGTTCATCATGTGCCACCCTACATCCCATGTAACCTCTGGCATTCTTTCACCATACAGGAAACATCCATGGGAAAAATGTATAGGTCTTATAGCGGAATAATGATTTTATTGTGGTTACACAACTACTTTACTACATGTGTATTTATTTGTAAATCAAGGCTGCTTGTATCTAGATGTTTCAAAACATGGCTGTCGATCTCTAGGTGATCAATATAAGTATACACCCGCACAAAAATTGAGTTTCAAAAAATTGTGTAATTTTTGTTACTCATTATGGCAAAAAATTCAGGTGATAACTTGAAATTGAAAGGGTGACTTAGTATGAACATTTTAGGTCAATTCATAGACCTTTATCAAATATGTCGCTCCACAAAGAAAAAGTTGCAATGCGTGTCACCTGTCGCCAAGAGACTATAACTAGAAGACCGGCCGGAGCTCGGGAATATGGAAGAATGACTTTGGTGGATTTGACTTTGGTGGATTGAAACATCCTATATACCCAGCAATTTTCAAGAATTTTATCTATTAACTAGTGTGCCAAGCAACATATCATACTTGATCTCTAGGTGATGTCATATTGTTAGTAACTTTTAGGGTTGGTTCACATTATGTTTATGACTTAAATCAAACTTATATTTTTTATACTAAAAAACAGCATTGAAACGTATAGTTTGATGTATCTATAGACTGTAATAGGTCAAATGTACAGTTAACCCCTTAAAGACCTTGGGCGTCTCAGTACGTCCCAGGGCCGCTAAGGGGCTTTGCAGGGGGATCGCTCCGCGACCCCCCCGCACAGACGCCGCCCCCCCCGCTAACACCCGGCAGTAATAGCGCCGGCGGGTGGCTCCGCCCGCTGGCGCTGTTTTACCCATCAGGCGCCGCGGCAGAGATGGCCGCGGCGTCTGAATTAACGCCGCTCGGTGCCGCGCACCGATCGGTGCAGTGATCGGCATAAGCGCAGCTATGCTGCGCCGATCCGATCACCGGGCATGGTGGTGGGTAGCCTTGTGAAGGCTCCCGTCACTTACCCTGGCCGGTTTGCCCCACTTCCGTCCGCAGACAGGAAGTGAGGAAACCGCCATCTTTGTACACCCTACTGCATGGCTTATGCAATGCATTAGGTTGTATTAACAATCGCGCCACCTAGTGGTCAAGTACCACAGGTGGCCTCAATGTTACAGTAAAAAAAAAAATAATAAAGTTTTAAATTACAAAAAAAAGTATTAAAAGTTCAAATCACCCCCCTTTCCCCATTTTACAAATAAAATCATTAAAATAATAAAAAGTTACACATATTTGGTACGCCCGCGTCCGAAAAAAGTCTGATCTATAAAAATATAAACATCATTTATCCCGTACGCTGAACACCGTAGAAGAAAAAAAATTCCAAACGCCAAAATTGCGTTTTTTTGTCATTTTACGTCACTCAAAAAATGGAATAAAAATGATCAAAAAAGTCGCGTGCATTCCAAACTGCTAGCGATAAAAAGTACACTTCACCCCGCAAAAAATGCCCCCCTCACTGACGTCCGTAGGTTTTAGTACAAAAAAGTTATTGGTCGCACAAAATGGCGCCGTGGCGCAAATTTCAAAAATAGAAAATGTTTGGAATTTTTTTATGGTACCAAAACATAACGGAAACCCTACATGTTTGGTATTGCCGGATGCGTAACATCCTGTAGAATACTGATAACACATTATATTTACCGAAGATTGAACGCCGTAAAAGCAAAACCCCCGCAAACATGGCGAAAATACATTTTTTTTTCACAATTTGTCCCACTTGGAATTTTTTTGCGGTTTCCCAGTATATTCTATAGTATAGTGAATAACACTAAAGTACATCTTGTCCCGCAAAATAAAATTCCTCATGTGTCTATGTAGGTGGAAAAATAAAGAAGTTATGGCTTTCAGAAGGCGAGGAGGGAAAAACGAACGTGTCACCAAAAAAAAAAACCGCCTGGTCCTTAAGGGGTTAAAGAAGCATACTTTTGACTGCGTTTGCCTCCAAATACTGGTTTTTTCAGGTTTAGAAAAGCATAGTATACTACGCTATTCAGTCCTGCAAAAAAAGAATAAGCTGTGATACTGTTTTTTTTTTTTTGTGGGGGTGTGTTTGCATTGAAGTCTATAAGCACAAAATGCAAACATTAAGGTATATGTTTCCATGCATCAAAGGTGTATGTTTTTGTATGAGACTATCCTTTTAACAAAAAAGGACACAAATGTATGCTAACGTACCTCTATACATTTGAGGTATACATAAAAAAAAAGTAGACATACACAATAAAAAGTATGGACCACATGTATGAAAACTGTCTAGGTCTAAGACTTTTTTGTTGCCCATTGCAACCAATCAAAGCTAACCTTTCACTTCATATAGTGCTCTGAAAAAGTGAAAGGGGAGCTGTGAATGGTTGCTATGGGCAACAAAGAAAGTCTTAGGGTATGTTCACAAAAATCAGGCTCAGACAAGCTTCAAATCTTCCTTCAATGAAGAAAATTTAAAAATTTGCATTGTCTTTCACATGAAGCGTATTTCACAGCGTAATTGCGACCTGTTTTTAGATGCAATTACAGCCGTAAAAATAAGTGACATCCATTCTTGAAGTGTTTTTCGCTTGTAAAATCCCAATAGGAAACAATGGGGATAGGATTTTTCAAAATACGCTTCAAAATACACCTCTAATCAATTTTTTGAAGCTGATTTTGAAGCATAAATATACACTTCAAAAAACACCGTGTAAACATACCATTTAGACCTAGACAGTTTTCATACATGTCCCCTTGTATGTTTAAATACGTTTTGAAACCAAAAATGTTTCCCTATACTGTATGTTAAAAACGTAGTGTGAACTTACCCAATCAAAAACATACATGCACATAACATTCACACTGAGAACACAGAAGAGTGCAAGGGCTTGTTCACACGGAGTTTACACTTCGTGTTACAAGCGCTTTTAGGATCCGTCTTGGGATCCGCTCTGTCGGGGTCCCCAAAATGGATCTAAAAAATAAGCAGTGACTTTATCACTGCGGGCTATGACGAACACGCAGCGGCGTTCAGATGAGGGATCGCTGCTGCGTGTTTCAAAAGCGCAGCTCAGCTCCGTCTTGAAAAGAATTGACATGCAATTCTTTCAAGACGGAGCCGAGCTGCGCTTTTGAAACACGCAGCGGCGATCCCTCATGTGAACGCCGCTGCGTGTTCGTCATAGACAGCAGTGATAAACTCACTGCTATATTTTTACATCCATCTTGGGGAACCACAGAGCGGACCCCAAGACGGAACCTAAAAGCGCTTGTAAAAACGAGTGTAAACTCCGTGTGAACAAGCCCTAACAGCTGCTCCTACACACAGACATGATGCTGAAATACTGCTCTAGATTGTTACATTGTATACCATTTGTTCCTCTATAAACTGCTATATACATGGTAGCTACCTAAACAGTGGCAAATTCGGATGGAATATCCAACATGTTTTAACCCCTTCCTTTTATTTTGCGGGACAAGATGTTCTTTCTAATGGTGTTATTCATATTACCATAGAATATACTTGGGAACAGCAAAAAAATTATAAGTGGGGCAAAATGTGAAAATAAACATACTTGCGGTAGGTTTTTTTTTTTGTTTTTTTTTTACAGATTTCATTCTTCAGTAAAAATGATGTGTTATCTGTATTCTACAGGTTGATACTCATTTGCAATACCAAAAATGTACGGTCATCGTTATAATTTTGGTACAGTAAAGAAATTCCAAACATTTTCTATTTTTGAAATTTGCGCCATGCGCCATTTTGTGCGATCAATAACTTTTTTGTACTAACACCTACGGACATCAGTGATGATTCATTTTTTGTGGGCTGAAGTATAATTCTTATTGCTAGAAGTTTGGAAAGCATGCAACTTTTTTGGTCACTTTTAATCCAATTTTTATGGGATGCGAAATGATCAAAAAAACGCAATTTTGGCGTTTGGAATTTTTTTCTTCTACGGTGTTCAGCGTACGAGATAAATGATGTTATATTTTTATAGATCGGACTTTTTCGGACGTGGCAATAGCAAATATGTCTCACTTTTTTATTATTTTATTTCTTTTATTTGTTAAATGGTGAAAGGGGAGTGATTTGAACTTTTAATTCTTTTTTACTTTTTTTACACTTTAAAACTTTTTTTCTTTCTTTAACTTTGATTCCCTCTAGGATGCTCCACCACTAGGGGGTGCGATCGTTAATACTGCCTAATGCATTGCATAGACAATGCATTAGGGTGTACCAAGATGGCGCTTTCCCCACTTCCGGCCCCACTTCCGGCTTCCAGCTGCCATGTTCAACAATCGGATCCCCGCAGTTTCACTGCAGGGGCTCCGATCGCAGTGAAAAATGGTGCGAGGCAGCGTTTCTCATTCATTTAGACGCCGCGGCCATTTTTGCTGCGGCGTCTAAAGGGTTAAACAGCACAGGCAGGCAGCGCCGCCCCCACCCCCCGCACTATAAGGGTGCTTTCACAAGGTGCAGTTTTTGGTGCGTTTTTGATGCGTTTTTTGGATGTGTTTTTTTGTGCAGGAAGGCACAACAATTAATGCTATATATTGTTGCACAAAAAACGCATCCAAAAAAACGCATCAAAAACGCAACAAAACCACACCGTGTGAAAGCACCCTAACCGCTGGGTGTTAGCTGCAATTAGCCGCTAACACCCGCCAGCTGTGTAGCAGGATCACAGCGCGATCCCGCTTCGAAGCTGCTTACCGACATCAGGACGTATGGATACGTCTTATGTTGGTAAAGGGTTAAAATCCATCAGATTTTAAAATCAATCGTAAAAAATCTGTACACAGATTTTTTTATTGCTGTCTATGAAGCATAGTGTACGGTCGGATTTTCAGCAGATTCTGAGTACTGAATCAACCAAAAATCCGACGATGTTACTGTGCTGTGTAAGCATAGCCTTACTGAATCTGCCAGGTGGGTGTTACCAGTTCGGGGTCGATTCCTGTATTGTCCAGTCAGAATGTGCAGGGACACATCCCTTGAAAACTAAAATGGCAGCATGAAGCTGACTGAATTAGTAATACATTTCTTAACGGAATAACAGGAGGAGCAGGACAATACAGAGCTCTAAGAGAAGATGCTCCAGAATTGTAATTTCACAGGGAACACATTTATTTACTAAAACAGACCAGTTAGGCAATGTTCACACGGCTTATTGCCGACGTAATGGCGGGGACGGATTTCGCCCCGCAATTACGCCGGCTGCCGTGCAGAGGGGGCGGGGCGGGGGGGCTGGCAGCTCACCGTCCCCATAGACATTCATTATTCACGGTGCGTACACGCCGTAAATAATGTGCATGTCACTTTATCCCCCCGCGGCGGATTCGCCGAGCGGGGAGAAGAGACGGAATCCATAGTTCTCTATGAGAACTGTGGATTACCATAATGACAGAGAAGGATTTCAGCCGTACTGCAGCGCAAATACCGCGCACAGTACGGCTGAAATCAGCGCCTAAATAAGCCGTGTGAACAAGGCCTTAGGAGATGTCACAGTCCTATTATTCAGTTTTTAAGTATAAAAAACACTGAAAATCCCTGCTATCCCTGCTATAGAAGTCTAGCTGACTCTGCAAGGAAATTCGTGAACATCCTAGCAAAGTGAGCAGCTTCAGAAGAGGAGTGCTACCTGTCAGCAACTGTCTGGCTATCTAGAGAGAAGGCAGAAATGTTCTACTACCACCCCTGTCTGATCACTGTATACGCATGGTGCTCAATTAGCCTTGGTCTTTTTAACCCATTAAGGACACAGCCAGTTTTGGCCTTCCTGACAGAGCCCCATGTTTGAAATCTGATGTTTTTAATTTATGTGAGAATAACTTTTTGATACTTTTCCTTATCCATTTAATTCAGAGATTGCTTTCTCGTGACACAGTGTGCTTTAAGTTAGTTAGAAATACAATCCTTGTTTATTTGTGAAAAATATCAAAATGTCATGCTTAGTAGTGGGCTAAAAGGCAATCAAAACACTACACACCTTAACTGGTGCTCTCCATAAGGAGAGATGTTCCCCTCCTCATACACACTCATTGCCTCCCACCAGTCAAGCCAATATCGCTCTGCTCTACACTGATGAGGGGCAAAACCCCAAAACGCGTGTGTAGATGAGCAATATTGGCTTGAAAATTTAAATTCCCTTTTGCTCTCAAAGATTCAGTGAATCAAAGTAAATTCAGGATTTGTTACAACCTATAGAGGGCGCAGTGAGCTTTCCAGCTCCTTTCCCATAATGCCTATTGATATGCAGATGCTTAGTAGTGGCTAAAAGGCAATCAAAACACTACACACCTTAACTGGTGCTCTCCATAAGGAGAGATGTTCCCCTTCTCATGAAAATTTAGAAAATTTGTTATTTTCAAAGATTTCTGCGTGTAAGACAGATAGTTATTCCACACAAAATAGTTTATAATTATATAACTTTATATCTTCCATATGTCTACTGTAGGTTGACATAATTTTTTTAAAATGTTGTTTAATTTTTTTTTTTTACGACATTAGGGGGCTTAGAAATTCGGTAGTAATTTTTCACATTTTAACCCCTTACCGCCGGAGCCAGTTTTGGCCTCTTTGACAGAGCCCCATTTTTTAAATCTGTAATGTGTCACTTTATGTGAGAATAACTATTTGACACTTTAACCTATCCATGTGATTCACAGATTGTTTTCTCGTGACACATTGTGCTGTAAGATAGTAAGAAATTTTGGTCCAAAAAAGGCCTGTTATTTGTGAAAAATATCAAATTATCGTGAAAAATTTGAAAAATTTACCAATTTCAAACTTCAAAAATTTTTGCATGTAAGACAGATAGTTATTCCACCAAAATAGTTTATAACTAGCATCTACCATAGTCGCTGTATTTTTGGCATAAATTTTTTTAAATGTCTTTTTTTTTTTTTACAAACATTAGGGTTTAAAAAATTTAGTAGTAATTTTAAAGAAAATTGCAATAACATTTTTTGGGGACCAGCCCAGTTCTAACGTGACTTGATTGACCTGTATGTTAATACCCCCATAAATGACTTCATCTAAGAAACTACACCCCTTAAAGTATTCAAAACCGCATTTAGGAAGTTTATTAACCCATTAGGTGTTCAACAGAAATTAAAGCAAAGTGGAGTTGAAATTTAAAAATTTTCCTTTTTTTTCTTTTTTGCAGATTTTCAATTTTTATCCGTTATTCACATGAACATGGTAGCTGTGACCAGGGAAATGCAACTTAATATTGATTTCCCCTAATTCTGCCGTTTTTAGAGATATCACATATGTGGCCGTAGTGCGCTATTTGACTCAACCCTCAGAATAGGGTAAGCACCTACAGGACCTTGGGGTCTCATTTTCATTACGATTTTCTTTACGCGCCATTACAGGTTTGCGGACATTCTAAGGTGCTAAAACTTAGTAAACACCCCAAAAAAACTACACCCCTTAAGGAAACTACTCCTCTTAAGGAATATATCCATTGCTTTAGGCCGTGAAAATGAAAAATGTATATTTTTCCAACAATCTGCAATTTTAGCTGAAAATATTTCATTTTTACAAGGAGTCCTGGAAAAAAGCACCCCAAAATTTGTCACGCAATTTCTTCTAAGTTTGGCAATACCCTCTATTTTTGAGTGTAAACTGCTGTTTGGGCGCATGGCAGGTCGTACAAGGGAGGGAGCACTATTTGGCGGGTGCCATGTCGCTTTTGCAAAGCCCCTAAAGTACCAGAACAGGTGAAACCTTCCAGAAGTTACACCATTTTGGATTCAACAACCCTCATGGCTCTCATCTAGGGGTATATTGTGCATTTCAGGCTCCCAGATGTTCCATAGTTTTTCTAGTATTGGGCCATGAAAATGGTGGAGGGAAAAAACACATTTCCGCCATTGTTTTTTGGGCTTCATTTATATAGCATTCGCCGTGCGGTATAAATGACATGATAACTTTACTTTGCAAGTCAGTACAATTACAAGATAATACCTTTTTTATAGCTTTTTTTTTATATTTTATTACTTTTACACAATAGAAATGTGTTTATAAAAAATTGCGTTTTTATGTTGTCATAGTCTGACAGCCATAACTTTATTTTTCCGTACATGGAGCTGATTAAGGGCTTGTTTTTTGCGGGATGAGTTGATGTTTTTATTGGTATTATTATGGGGTTTATATGACGCATTGATCGCTTTTTATTAAGGTTTTTGTGAGGCGTTTTGAACAAAATACAACAATCATGGTAGTGTTTTTTATTTTTTACAGCAGTCACCATGCGATATAAGTGGCATGCTAGCTTTACTCAGCAGGTTGATATGATTACAGCGATACCCAATTTGTATATTTTCATGTTTTACTGCGTTTACACAATAAAACCCTTTTACTCAAAAAGGAAAAAACAAATGTTTTTGCATCGCCATAGTCTGAGAGCCATATTTTTTTTTATTCTGTGTACAGAGCTGTGTATGGGCTTTTTTTTGTCGGATGAACTGACAATTTCATTGGTACCACTTTGGCATTTATACAAGTTTTTGATTGCTTTTTATTCTACTTTATGTGCTGTGAGATAAGTGAAAATCGCAACTCTGTGACGTTTTTTGTGTTTTTTTTACAGCGTTCACAGTGTGAGTTAAATAACATGACAGATTTATAGGGTAGTTCGATACCAAATATGCGTACTTTTTTTTAATCTTTTTTTGCGGTGACAGGCATTTGTAAAGGTGAAAAGGGCAGTGTAAGTGTTTTAATTTTATTTTTGAGTCTGTCTTTAACTTTTTTTTTCACTTTTTTGTACTTTTTTCTTTTTTTAGCTTTTCCCCATAGGGAAACAAACATGAAAAGAAGAAATATTTCTTGTTTATATATTTGTCACTATTACAAAAACATTCAATGATGTAATAATGAAAGAAAAGGAAAGCCCCATGTATCACTGAAAAAGGTGAAAAAAATTATGTGAACCACTAAGCTTAAAGGGGTTGTCTCACCACGCTGTTTCACTGAGTTTTAGCAGTTTGGCACTTACTCTGGCTCCTCAGGTTGTGAGCTGTTCTACATCAGTTATTAACATATTCAACCTCTAGTGAGCCATGATGGTGCAGGAGACTGTTATCTCTAATAATTTTGCAGATAAAGCCATGCTTTTCAGTCCTCACAGCACATGTACTGTTTGTTTATTGAAGCTAGTCTCGATAGATATAATTAGTTGCTTTGATCTCATTCAGTGGGGTGACATCCCTGCTTTCAGCTAATCCAATAACAGATGTTCCTGCTCTCTGCTAATCGGGTAAGAGATGTCCATCTGGTATGCAGGTAACCTGTGTGCACTTCAGAGCACATAAAAAAAGCTCTTCTCTAATGACTAAGGTAAAATCTATTAACCATTGTATTTAGAAAAAGTCTTCATTTAACTGTCCCTTTATGTTAAAAGCTAATCTTTGTATATGCCAGCTCATGAATAGGAGAAAAGGACCCGGTCATAAACTGGCTAAAAATATTGTTTTGTAAACAACATTTGATTTCCATCCACAGAATAGAAGATGTTGGTCCCAACAGTTGGACCCACAACGATCAAAAGTATAAGGGGTCCCAAAACCCCCATGTGACTGGAGTGCCAGTGTCCAAGGTATGCCTGAAGATAGACAAGTAATGTTCTCCCTAACTTAGTTCTCCCCTAATAAGTAAAGTTCTCCCCTAACTGGCAGTGAATGGAGCAACGGTGCAGAAACAGGAATACTGCTGCAGTCACACATTAGTTTTAGAACGCCCAATGAATCACACTTTCTTTTACATCATGTTGATGGCTGGTTGCTGGTGACCTTTATACCTGGGGAACAGATGAAACCAGGATGTACTATCCATAGAAGGCAAGTCAGTGGAGGCAGTGTAGTGTTATGGCCAGATTCTGACATTCATGTGGATGTTACTTTACGACCTAATAAACATACAAATGCAACATGACAAAACAATTATTTGGACTCTCCAGAATTAAATCCAATTGAGTGTGTAGACTGAGCTCTTTCAGTGACACGGGGGAACCTACACAATACAGTATTAGTTTTTATTAGTGTTGAGCATGGTGGGACTTTGGGGAGGGAGGGGTTTAAAAACTGCTGATAGCTTTCTTTTAACTGAATGCAGACAGTCACATGTGATGTTTGTGGACCATATAACTAACACTATGGCTGGTCCATTCAGATGTCCTATGAATTTACAGTACTGTATGACACAGGACTAATCCAGACCATATCAAATAAGTGATACTTTAAATTGATAACGTTTCTGCCTTGGGCTGAAAGTCTGAAAAATGGTGCAGACTGAGTGGTTGCTTGGTTAATACTGTCTAACAACCCTGATTAAAAGACTGGTTATTTAGAAGTTTAGACTTAGCAGCCAAACTGTCAGCTAGGACTAGCTAATGTCATATTACATGCTACATTTAAAAAATATTAAAATATGTGAACATTTTGGAAATAGTAAGTTAAAAACATTAGTCTCTGTCCTGTAAGTTTTCACAATATTGTTATCTATGTCTAAAAGAAAATTGTATGGGCAGAATGTGGTTTTTGTAATTACCTGGCTGGGATGTATCCGTGCATCCTCTCTTTGCTCGTAAACAGTAATCCCATCTTGTGTTTGGGTCTTTAACAAACCGGCCCACATCTTGAAACAGTTCACTGAAGGACATATGGCTGGCTTGGTAAACCGTATAGTATAATAGTGCAGCTCTCCACAAATAGGGGTCTTTGCGAAATAAGACACTGTGAATGCTTGCAAGGCCTTCTTCTGTTGGATTGACAGGCTTAAGTCCATGTTTTTTTCGTCCGCTGCTGTTATTCCAAGGTTGCTGATTATTATTTATTCCACGAAAATAATGAGTACCTGCATTTAGATAATTAACACTATTTTTAATCAGTCATTACCATACCAGCAAATATTCTGTTCACAAAACTGTGTTGCTATCACAAAGTGTGAATTATAAAAATAATACTAACCACAACTCCTTGATGTGTCTAAAATGGGAACACATTTAAGAAAGTACTTTTAGTACTAGTTTAATGAAAACAGAGTACATGTATCGACAGATTGCATACTGCAGTAATAGAAAGAATAGCCTTGGATATACTGTAAAAATATGGGTGGGCGCCCAAGTACACTTGTACCAAACCAGTCATTTGCTATATCTAACAATAGAAAAATCAAGGCAGCTTCACATGTTAGTGAATCACTATAGCTTTATTGAAAGTGCATGATTTTTCTATTGTTGGAAATTGCATACTGTTTTCACCAGAGCCTGTTGCAAGGCAGGATGGACTTGGCTGCGGGAACTCCTAGGTCATTACCCCTAACATGGTTGCTCACAGTTAGTATGAGCGAACAGTAAAATGTTCGAGTTCGAGTCAAACCTCGAACATTATGGTGTTCGGTTCGAGGTTCGATTCAAACTCGAACCCCATTAAAGTCAATGGGAAAAGATGTTCGGGTTAATTTATATACCTATACAGGTGAGGAGAAGCTGTAAATACCATCCAGAAGAGTAAACTGGATACGTGGAACAACTTCAGAAAAAAAATTGGCTCTAAGAGTGACAGAAAAAAATTGAGAGGCTAAAATAGTTCATTCCTTTCAATGAGTAACTGAAAAGATGAGGACAGCTTGCAAGCAGGGGCGTAGCTATAGGAGGTGCAGCGGTAGCAACCGTTACGGGGCCCTGCATCCTGAGGTGGCCCAAAAGCCCCTTTGACACATAAGAAGACACTGGTATTGGAAATGGCCCATGGTAACTGGCAGGGGTGCCAGTAGGGCAGTACAGGTGGAGGCATTTAAAAAATAAAGATTTGGAGAGCTAAAAGGAGGAGTAAGAGGTGTATGGAGTGCACATCAATGTCATACAGTTGTATATTTAAAAGTAAATTCAGCTGTAAGACTTGTAAATCTAGTTGTTGGCAGCAGTAGAATATAATTTGTAGAAGCAGCAGGCACAGGAATTACAGACATGAGATGTAGTGTGGTTTAAATGTGTATTTCACATTGTCAAGAAGACGTGCTACAGTTGACTAGTCAGTGACATCGGCAACTGAGCAACAAAATCGTCAGAGATCCACGCCTGATTCATTTTTATAAATGTCAAACGATCCACATTATCAAGGGAAAGATGGATACGTTTGTCAGTTATCACCCCGCAAGCTGTACTGACATAACGCTGGCTGCTGGGCAGGATAAAACTTCTATGGCGTGTCGAGCAAGCTCAGGCCATTTATCCAGTTTGGACACCCAGAAGTTGAATGGGTCAAGACTAAGTCCAAAAATATCGGTGTTGAGCTGCAGGTCGTCATGGACCATGATCTTAAGGCATTTTCTGTGTGTCTGAATGCTGTTGCAGGCATTGGTGAGGTGGTAAAAATCGATTGCCAAATCTCACCTAGTAGGGTTCTGCCACACTGCCTGCTGCGGCTATTTGCTATTCTACTGCTGCCGCGTTGCTGACGTTGTTCCACCGTGACATTAGCATGTGAAGATGGGAAAGATGTCAATTTTTGTGGGTGGAAGGAAATTGCTCACTTTTGTCTTGTAACATGGATCAAGGAGGGTAGCCACCCAGTAAATCGCTGTTCATTTTTATTGCCTTGATGCGTGGATCATGTTGCAGGTAATGCAGCATCCAAGCACTCATGTGTGAGATGCTGCTGGGATCTCCCAAGCCTTTGGATATTCCTCCTCCTGTAATCTGTGCCAACCTCTTACCACTGAAGGGTAATCAATATCGGTGGTGTCCACCCCTGCTTCCTCATACTCCTCCACTTCTTCATCGTGATCATCACGAGAGCCCTGGCTAGCTTCATGCACTCTACTCTGTGAGCTGAACTGCCGTCCTGCACCTGCCTTCAACCTAGAACCACCGCCTAAAGAAGACCCATACAATTGTTAAGCAGTCTTGCCTTTTAAATACTCCATCGACAAAGGCTCTTTGTCCCCCTCCACCTCCTCCAACACTCCTGGGACCTGCTGCCGCAGAGTGCCTAACGCTTGTTCCAGTAAAAATATAACCATAAAGGTCATGCTGACGTTCCGATTGACCATTGTGGTGGCCTCTTCAAAACTGCCAAGGATGGTGCAGAGATCCTTCGCCTGTCTCCACTCTCTATGGATCAACACCCCGAGGTCCGCACCACTGCTAGTCAGGCCATGTGACGTTTCATACTGCAAAATGGCATTACGCTGCTGCCACAATCACTGGAGCATGTGGAGGGTGGAATTCAACGCTGCTAGTCGTGCCAAAGCAGTATGTGAGCTAAGACCTCTAGCTTTCTTCAGCACTTGAGAAATTTCTGCACAACCAGGTTCATAATGTGTGCCAGGCAAGGGATGTGCAGCAAGAAGATTTCTCCCGTTCTTGGACACCACCTTGCCTGGCGCCAGGTTCTTAACACCCAGCCACTGGTCCATCTGAGAGCAAAGAGCCATCCACAGCTCTTGACCTGTGTGTTGATGGTCTCCAAGACAAATTAATTTGAGAACGGCCTGGTTTCTCTTGGCACGTGATGCTACCTGTCGAGGTTTGGGATCTGGACTCTGCACCATCCCAGCAGTGTGGAAGAGTGTTGGCCGAGACCCATTACCAGATGCACTGTCATCAACCAAAATCACCCAGTGAGCAGTCAGTTAGATGTAATGCCCTTGACCATGCTTACTAGTCCATGTGTCTGTAGTGAGATGGACTTTGGTGGCCACAGATTCAGCCAACGTGTTGGAAATCTTTTGTGCAACGTGGCAGGCCAGGGCAGGGACAGCTTTTCTGGCAAAGAAATGCCTACTCGGCATCTGATATCGGGGGCATGCCAGGGTCATGATGTGGTGGAACCCATCTGTGTCCACAAGGCAGAAAGGCAACATTTCCAAGGCCAACAGCCTGGCAATGCCAGAATTCGGCGCCGAATTAGAGCGCAAATACGTGGCGAAATGCATGCAGAAATTACCCCGTGTGAACATACCCTTTCTAATGTGCTTTGGAATTAATGGTGCAGTTGTGATTTCTGTAGGAGATAACTTCTTTGATGAAACCAAGGACATCTACCTATAGAAGTATATTGCTTAAAACAGTTTCCTAATATTTAGTAAAATCTGTAGATCTAAAATTTAGTTTTGTCATTGTATGTTCATGCAACCAAACTTGCATACCTCTAATGTTATTAATATGTGCTAATCATTTTCTAACAAGTTGTGTTCTGCATTTACTTGTAAATCTGTCCACCATTTGTTTTTGTTTCTATTGTCTTTTGACAATATGTCAACATTAAACCCACAGAATTACATTTTAATTTAAAAATAATTATTTTTTCAACAAAACACTAAGCATAGTTTATAATGACTAGTAAAAGATCTCATGTGTTGGTGTTCATTGTTTCATCAGTCATTCCATCCAGCGGTGTTAATAGAATTCACAAGGCCCATAGAAAAATAAGAAAGGCACCCACCACTTACAAAAAACTGAAACAGCAGCATAAGGAACAATAATTGAAGGTAGTAATAATGGCACCATGTATCAAAGAACCTACATAGTAGAGCTAGATAGCAGAACGTCGCTAACTTGTTATTCCCTACAAAAAGCTACAATAGTTTTACTCCTTAGAAGGTCCCCTGGGCTCTTTAGTGGCTGCTATGGCTAAAGTTACACTCATAATCTCATCTTTTATTTCTAACATTGCAGTCATTGAAATGAGGAATCTAACAGATTAAAGGGGTTTTGCTATCACAAACACTGATGGCATATCAATGGAATACCGAAACCCCCGTTCTGAATGGAGCAGTGGCTGCACTTTTGTGGTCATTCTCAATTCATTTAAATAGAAGATCCAAGTATAGTCAAATGGTTAAATTCGGCTGTACTTGGAACTCCCACTGAAATGAATGGAGAGTGTCTGCACAAGCATGGCCACTTCTCCATTCAGAACAGAAAATTTCAGGGGCCCGTTATTGAGATTGGTGTCGGTCCCATTGATATGCCATCAATATTTATGTTGGCAAATCCCCTTTAAAATAACATAATTCTTATCTTTTTATCAATTCTCATTTGTCAGACACATGACAAATGGGTCATAAAAGACGTTCAATAAGGATATTATGCATTGGCATTTATTGATCTTTCACAGTACAAGAGCAGCATTGGTTTATATTATTTATAGCCCATAATTTATGTAGCTGAATCCTGAACTATTCATCTTTTGTTGTTCTATACACTGCATGTACTCACATTATCCTATAAGTGAATGTTACACCTATTGAAGAATATTAGACAACCCAAAAAATCCCTTGCACATACTTCACGCAGTTGGTGCATGTTAGCAAAGGAGCCAGTGTCCATAATAAGCCTGCTTGCTGCAGTAATATAGCATAAACTGATATAGCATAAACCTATAGAGTATTTTACCTATTTCATGTCTAAGCATCCCCTCAAGCCATTGTTCTCTTGCAGTGGAGATGTTGATAGTCAGTGTTGGTCGACCATTCACAACTGTCATAGAGGCTCGAGAAAGCAAATCATCTGTAAGGTGAACAACAATCTGAAACATAGATTAACATTGTTATTTTAGGGATCAATCAAAAACTGCACCAAAAACAATGTCTTAAAAGAAGCTTGCAACAAATGATCATGAAACATATAGGAAAACTGACATATAACAAAGCACTCACTTCACCTAGGCATCCTTCTTTTTCCATGTATTTTCTAACTTGATGCCAAATCCGACTCTTTGGAAGAAGGCATCCTCCAGTGGCTTGTTCAAATTTCTCATAGCTGCCATACTTCTGAAGAGCCCTCAGCATGATATTAATAGCCTAGAAATCAAAACAAACTGAGACCTTAACTTAATAATATACAGAATAATGTAGTAGTAAATATAATAGTAGTAGTAATGTAGTAGTAAAGTAAACCGCACAATTACCACACGGTTTACAATAGACCCATATTCTGATTCCAATGTCAGGATGTAGTCTATCCCACTGTATACCTGTTTGCCTAACTCACTGCAGGCTGCTTTGCTGGCTCAGGGCATGGACAACTTTTGCCTATTGAGGGAACAATTGAGGGAACAATTAATTAAAAGTTGTATTAAAGGGGTTTTCTCACCACAATGATTAGATCTTAACATGTAGGGGAAGGTAAGTGAAGACTATTACCAAATACATTCCTGTTCTGATTTTGCTTTGTTCAGAGAGAAGGGAGATTTTATCTACTGCCAGTGTACACAAATTTCTCTTGGTTATTGACCCCCTATCTCTGCTCTCTCCCCTCTCATTGCTCCAAGCTGCCATCTGACCATAGTGAGTCACTCCCTGCTGAGTCTTATGCCTAGCACAGAAACCTATATAACTTAGTGACACATTTTAACCATTAGAGCTCTGTAGCCTTGTGCAATACAGGTTATAAACCGCCAGCAGTCATCTCCATGTAGCAGGCTCCTCAGCTAGGAATAGCAGAGCTGATATTCCAATCACTGCTGTAGAACCACCAACATCTGAAGCTGGCTGTGGTTCTGTGAAACAGCAAGTGAGACAACTACTTTTACTCCTTAACGCCCGTCCGCTGTCTTTTGATGGCGGTCATTTCAGGTCGTTCGTCTGCAAAATAGGGGCTTTGCGGCTCCTAGTACCGCAGCTGCGCTAGGAACAGAGCTGTACATCACAGCTCTATTCCTGGAGCAGCCTTTGTGAGCGCCCGCTCCCCGGCACTTAACACTTTGATTGCAGTGACTGCGGCATAGTCATAGGGTATTCCCCTGCTCCAGTGGGTGATTGGGACCCCTGGTGACCTGATGGAGCCTGTGGAACGTCTCCACAGTCAGCCTTGGGGACCTAGAGGAGAGCCAGGGCTGTCTGTGTAAAAAGCCAGCGATCAGGGCACACTGTGTGCTGCCCTGACTGCTGCCTGTATCTAACTGATACAGATTATAATGTATTAGCATATATGAATAAGTGTAAAAAAATAATAATTGTGCAATAGTTATCCCTTCATGGAATTAAAAAAAAAGTAAAAAACAAACTGTAGAAGAAAATAAATAATAAAATAAAAATAATTGATAAAAAAGTGATTGTGCATACATTACACAAAAGTAAAAAACCCTGCACATATTAGATATCTACAGGACCATAATAACCTGTAGAATTAATGTAACAGGTTATTTAGTGTGTAATGCAGTGTTTCTCAACTCCAGTCCCCAAGACCCAGCAACAGGTTATGTTTTCAGGATCTCCCACAGGTGATACAATTATTGTCAGTGCAGTCTGCACAGGTGATATAATTATTGTCAGTGCATTCTGTGGGAGATCCTGAAAACATAACCTGTTGCTGGGTCTTGGGGACTGGAGTTGAGAAACACCGGTGTAATGTGAATGGTGTAATAAATTTTAAAATAATTTAAAACTCCCAAAGAAAGAAATAAAAGAAGAAAAAATTCTGCACTAATTTATTTGTAAACTTAAACCACGTCCCCCAAAAATACAACGTCTCCCGCACAAAACAACAAACTTAAAAGATAAAAAAGTTATGACAGTTGAAACGTAGGCAAAAAGAAAAGGATAAAGGAAAGAAACATGAAAGAAGACAATGATTCATCAGAGAAGACATCACCTATGAGTCCCTGGATGTTAGGGATTAATTTTCTTCTGTGTTGGATAAGTACTGTATTCATTATCATGTAATATGACCTAAGCTGGTATCTGACCAATGTGGTCTCTATATAGCGTCATTGTAGGTTTTATCGGTGCTTGTATAATGGCAGCATACACTTGTCCCTGACTGTAAAAGTGAGTGCACACCTATCCCTGGACTTGTGATTAGGAGTTTTTACTTTTACTTTCTTGATTGTGTTTATAGTGTTGTTTATTTTAGAAAGTGTCGAGGTGCGTGACCTAGGGAAAACTTGCAGGCGGATATTGTATGAGGGAGATATGGAGGAGATATGGATGACGGGCATGGATGGAGCCACTTAGCCATGTGTCCATCTATGACATGTGAGACAGATAGACGGAGGTTTGAGACAGACAGAAATGTGAGACTAATATGTAAGACAGACACAATTGTACTACACAATACAATTCTGTATTGAACACGTATTATGTGGTAAAATGCTTTTATATCTGAGAGGCCTAAAGATTAAGTAATATTTTCATGTACAGTATCTGTAGGATGAACCATCAAGTTAAACTCCCTTGTGGGCCCCAGGCCCTCTAGTCCGACACTGTTTACACTGTCTAAGAGTTAGGGTATGTTCACACGGTGTTTTGTGTCCGCGTGAACATCTGCTTTTCTGATGCGTCTCTGGGTCCATCTGAACGGACCCAGACACGCATCTAACAATTAACAGTGAGTTTATCACTGCCGGCAATGAGAGACATGCAGCGGCGTTCAAATTATTATTATTATTATTATTTATTTTTGAGCGCCCTTGGTTCAAGAGCGCTGTACATTCAGGTTTCATACATAACATAGGTCAAACAAGTACAAAGATGACAAATTAGTAACTAACAACTGGTACAGAAGGAGAGAGGTCCCTGCCCGTGAAGGCTTACAATCTAAAAGGAAGGTGGGAAGAGACAGGAGGTGAGGGGCAGACATGTTTGTGGGCCGGTATACTGGTGGTGGGGTTATTTTTGTGTATAGGCAATCCTAAAGAGATGGGTTTTCAGGTTGCTTTTGAGGCTGGTGAGATTGGGGGAGAGTCTGAGGTGTTGGGGTAGTGAGTTCCAGAGAATGGGGGAAGCACGGGAGAAGTCTTGGAGACGGTTATGTGAGGAGTTGACACGGGGAGAGCAGAGGAGAAGGTCCTGTGAGGAGCGGAGATTGCGTGAGGGGAGATATCTGGAGATTAAGGCAGATATGTATGGAGGGGAGAGGTCATGGAGAGCCTTGTAGGTCAAGGTTACTAACTTGAACTGGATTCGCTGGGCAATGGGAAGCCAGTGAAGGGATTGGCGGGAGGGAGCGGCAGAGGAGATATCCAGGAGAGAGGTGAATCAGACGAGCAGCAGAGTTAAGGATGGATTGGAGGGGAGCGAGGGTGCTAGCTGGGAGGCCACAGAGAATGATGTTGCAATAGTCTAGGCGTGAGATGACGAGGGCATGGACCAGCATTTTTGTGCTTTCGAAGTTAAGGAATGAGCGGATACGGGAGATATTTTTCAGGTGGAGGCGGCAGGCAGAAGTGAGGGTTTGGATGTGCGGTTTGAAGGACAGATTGGAGTCAAGGGTTATCCCAAGGCAGCGGACTTGTGGAGCTGGTATGAGAGTGTAGCCATTGACTGTGATAGAGAGATCAGGTGGAGGGATGGAGGGGGACGGTGGGAAGATGATGAATTCAGTTTTCTCCACGTTTAGCTTCAGGAGACGTGAGGAGAAGAAGGTGGATATGGACGAAAGACAGTCTGGGATCCGGGAGAGAAGAGAGTTAATATCTGGGCCGGAGATGTAGAGTTGGGTATCATCAGCATACAGATGGTATTGAAAGCCATGCGATGCTATTAGTTGACCCAGACCAAGAGTGTAGATAGAAAAGAGTAGTGGGCCCAGGACAGACCCCTGGGGGACACCAACAGAGAGCGGGCAAGGCGAGGAGGTGGTGCGTGAGTGAGAGACGCTGAATGTCCTATCAGTGAGGTAGGAGGATATCCAGGAAAGGGCCAAGTCCGTGATGCCGAGGGAGGAGAGGATTTGTATGAGGAGTGAGTGGTCGACAGTGTCAAAGGCGGAGGACAGGTCTAGGAGGAGAAGCACAGAGTAGTGGCGTGAGGCTTTGGCAGTTGCTAGGTCGTTGGTGACTTTGGTTAGGGCGGTTTCTGTAGAGTGGTGGGGTCGGAAGCCAGATTGCAATGGGTCAAGGAGAGAGTTGGTGGATAGATGAGAGGACAGTTGAAGATGGACGTGCTGCTCAAGGAGCTTAGAGGCGAATGGAAGCAGTGAGATGGGGCGATAGTTGGACAGACAAGAGGGGTCAAGAGAGGGTTTCTTAAGGATGGGTGTGATGGCCGCATGTTTAAAGGAGGAAGGAAAGATGCCAGAGGTTAATGATAGGTTGAAGAGATGGGCGAGGGCTGGGATGATGACAGCACTAAGGTCAGGGAGGAGGTGAGATGGCAGTGGGTCAAGATTACAGGTAGTGAGGTTGGATTTGGACAGTAGAGTGGAGAGCTTGTCATGAGTGACAGTAGAGAAGGAAGTTAGGGGGGAATAGTGATGAGCAGGTGTAGAGGTGGGATGTGGGGACACTGCAGGAATAGAGACAGATGGAGGGGACTGCAGGGTGAAGCTTTGCCTGATGAGATTGATCTTATTTAGGAAGTGAGTGGCGAAGTCATCTGCTGAGAGGAGAGATGGGGGAGGGGGTGCTGGTGGACGGAGGAGAGCATTGAAGGTTTTGAACAGTTGTCTGGGGTTGTGAGACAGGGAGGATATGAGGGTGGTGAAGTAATCCTGTTTGGCTGATGCGAGTGCAGATTTAAATGTATGCAGTGATTGTTTGTATAAGGTGAAGTCAGCAGTGGAGCGGGTTTTCTTCCAGTGGCGTTCAGCAACTCTAGAAGCTCGCCTTAGCTGTTTGGTGGAGTCTGTGTGCCAGGGTTGTCTGTTGATTTTGCGGGTTCTGTTGTGTGTGAGAGGGGCGACAGCATCAAGAGTGGAGGTGATTGTGTTGTTGTAGAAAGTGGTGGCTGCGTCTGGGTCAGCAAATGAGGAGATGGTAGAGAGGGGAGAAAGAGATTCAGAGAGAGTACGAGGGTTAAGGTGTTGCAGGTTTCTACGGGGGAGTAATAGATTTGGGGCAGAGGGGGCAGGTGGGGTGGAATTGGTGGAGAAGGTGAGCAGATTGTGGTCAGAGATAGGGAGAGGAGAGTTTGAGAGGTTAGATAGAGGACAGAGGCGGGTGAAGATGAGGTCCAGTGTGTGTCCATCTTTATGAGTGGCTCCAGAGGTCCACTGGGTGAGGCCAAAGGAAGAGGAGAGTGACAGGAGTTGGTTAGTAGTGGAGCGGAGGGTGTCGATTGGATGTTTGAAATCTCCCATGATAATAGTGGGGATGTCAGTAGAAAGAAAGTGAAGGAGCCAGGAAGCGAAGTGGTCACGGAAGGTGGTGGCAGGGCCTGGGGGACGATAAACAGCCACTTGGAGGTTGGAGAGGGAGTAGATGCGGATGGCGTGCACCTCGAAGGAGGGGAGGGTGAGGGAAGGTAGTGGTGGAATGGGGACAAAAGAGCAGGTATCTGACAGAAGAAGGCCGACACCTCCGCCATGTTTACTTCCAGAGCGGGGGGTGTGGGTAAACTGAAGCCCACCGTAAGAGAGTGCAGCAGGGGAAGTTGTGTCAGAGGGTGTCAGCCAGGTTTCCGTTAGTCCAAGGAAGGATAGGTTGCGGGAGATGAAGAGGTCATGGATGAAGGGAAGCTTGTTGCCCACAGAACGTGCATTCCAGAGAGCTCCAGACATGGGGATAGGGATAGCGGGGGTGAGTGGAATGGGCTTTAAGTTTAAGGGGTTATGAGAGTTTGTGCTTCTTGGCCTGTAAGGGGCAGGTGAAGTAAAAGGGGGGATGCGATGAGGGGGGCCGGGGTTGGGAGATATGTCCCCAGCAGCGAGGAGAAGCAGGGAGAGTGTGAGAAGGTGGGTGTGGGATAGAGCAAAAGGGGGTTGTGTAGGTTTTGTGAGAGAGGTTTTAATGCTGTGAAAGAGGTGGAGAGTAGAGGTCAGGTGTGAGGGTAGCATAGACGGGGAGATATGGAAGTCGTTGCCCAGTGTAGGTGTGTGAGGGTAGGCAAGGAATTTGAGGAATAGGGAGGTAGTGATGATAGTGGCATAGAAGTGCATGTTGGGGGTATGACTATAAAGCAGACTAACTCAATGGTTACCTTAAGGTTATTCCTGGTTCATTTCTGGCTTCAATTCTGGTATAATTCTGAAGTCACACTTATGGAATAGCACTTAATGGATATTGCATCTATGGTATTGCATCACTGACCAGGTCAACACTGACCTAACATGTGCACTTATATAGTCAACTATCTTAAATCAGATACCAGGTGTGAAACAAGAAGTGGGAGGGGTGGAGGATGTTACTGAGCAGAAGGAGATTTGCAAGTGAGGAAAATGGGCATGGAGGCCTCTTGGCACAGTAGGAGATACAGACAAAATTATTATAGTACAAATTCATTCCATTACATATAAACATACACAATACAAATGGAGGATCGCCTGGGTGCTGTAGTCCCACAAACATTCAGACAGCAAGTGGAGGATGGGAGTGGTGGCTCACAGGGAGAAACATACACAATACAACTGGAGGATCGCCTGGGTTCTGGGAGTCCCACAAACATTCAGACAGCAAGTGGAGGATGGGAGTGGTGGCTCACAGGGAGAAACATACCTGTAATTGACAGAAGAAGAGAGGTCAGGTGAGAGATTTGAGTGATCGCTGCTGCGTGTTTGCATCACGTCTGTCGGGTCCGTCTTTCGGATGTGATCCAAGAATTGCATGTCATTTCTTGAAACGCATCTGAAAGACGGCCCGACAGACGCAATGCAAACACGCAGCGGTGATCATTCATGTGAACGCCGCTGTGTGTCTCTCATTGCCGGCAGTGATAAACTCACTGCTAATTGTTAGATGCATGTCTGGATCCATTCAGACAGACCCAGACACGCATCAGAAAAGCAGATGTTCATGCGGACACAAGGTGCCGTGTGAACATACCCTTAGTGTTGATGAATCTGCCCCATTGTGCGCAAGTCATGGTTGTCGTCTAATACTACCCCTAATTGTAAGCAATTCTGTGAACTCTAGCCCTGTATATTTTTTTACTATAATTGTGTACAGTGTATGTATATGTGTAATATATATATATATATAATATATATATATATATATATATATATGTGTGTGTGTATATATATATATATATATGTATATATAAGTATACACACACATAAATATATATATATATTTATATTTTAAATGCATACAAACTTAATGAAAGCTGCATATGCATGCTCTACAGAGGTATGAGTATAGCCCCCGTCTTATTGAAATATTTGACATGTCTAAATTCTTAGAAAAATTTTATCAATACCTGTTTAAGAAACTTATCGGAGGCGTGGCTGTGCTTCACCAAGATGTTTGGCAGTGCAGGATTGGCATATTCAAACTGAGGATTGTATATAAAGGCAGACTTAAAAAATTTGATTTTCTCTTTTTCAACATTTAAGGGCTTTATTGCATTTAAAATACAAAATTTCTTCCCAGAGATATCTTCCTTTGCCTTTGAGATGGTAGGCTCTTTTCCACTTGTAAGGCTAGAAAAATAATGTTTTTTTCTAGTCTTGATTTTAGGCCTAATTGAGATTCCTATACTGTTTCCAGCCACCGAGATGATTTGTGGATATTTAGCACTGCTTACTCTAACTCTAGAGTTTAAACTTGACATGTTCCTTCTGGCATACATCCAAGAGTTGTTCTGGGAGGAAGTGCGGGCTTTATGGTACTCTTTGCTGCGTAATGTACTGGACAGTTTGCTTCCTTTCTTACGTTTCTTGTTTTGTGCCACAAATGATTCTTTTTGAGACGGTGGCTTCTTTTCCTCTTTGCTTTGAAGTAGAACGTTATAACTACTGGTTCCAGTGGTAAATGTGTCTCGCAAGACACTTATCGACATCGCTTCAGTGTTTTTTGTAAGCTCCAAATTGCATGCTTTTTCCACATTTAGGACAGATTTTCGTGCCAGTTCCTTTTTAGGCCAATGCAATGTTTCTACAAAAAATATAAACATTTGATTTATATTAATGTATGATTAAAAAGACATACAGATACAATTTTAGTTCACTACTAAAGGCATCAGAGTAAAATATGCAACACTGTTGAAGAGGAACACTCAAATAAATGTGAACTAGATATGTGTAAATGCTGATCCTGGGATGCATGGACGAATGTAAATATTCCTTGTAATTACTCCACCTCTCTATCACATACAGTAACAGTCCTTCACATAATGGTGCTTTCACACAGCACAGTTTTGGTGCAGTGTAAACTGCGCTCCAATTAAACTGCCTTTATTACTAGCAAGCTTCTTTCAGTTGTCTAAATTGTTCGGAAAGGTGTTTCATGTAAGTATTCAATTACTGCTCTGTTATATGAAAGAAAATAAAAGGCAGAGCAGAACTCTTCTAGTCTAACGTGTAGGGATGAGCGAATTGAATCTGGCAAAGTGGAATTCGTTTTGAATTTCAGGAAAAATTCGATTCTAAACGAAGCTGAATTTCCTGGCAATTCGTGGTGGCGATTGTTTTCTAAAATGGCCGTGAGCACATGGCGTGACATGGGGCAAAGAACTATGGGAGAAAGAAAGGAACACCCTCAATGCCATAACATGCAGCCAATCAGCAGCCAGCCAGCTTCTGTGATGTTACAGCCCTATAAATAGGCCAGTCATTTTACATTCTTCCACTTGCCACTGTGTCTCTTATGTACACGGATCTCTCTGCAGCAGCACTAGATTGCACTCTGTGCCAAATACTTCCGATTTTATAGTTACCGGGGTGAAATACCTTTCAACTGCACAGTGTGTGTGTGTCATATACACACACATGTTCATAACCCACTGTTTGTGGGATATTTCGATCTGTGTCAGAGAGTTACTTTTTTCATTTATTGTGATGAACTATCTTAGAAATACAGTGTGTGGATTTCGCACATACACACATCTTCATTACAGGCAGGTTATTATTTTGGGATATTGTTCTCTGCGCCAAAGAGTTATTTTTTTCACTTATAAAGTGAAATACCTTTGAAATACAGCTTGTATATTTGTCATATACTCACACCTACATTAAATAGAGTTTGTTTTATTGTAAATTTTTGATCAAACAGTATGTCAGACAGAGAGGTGGCAAGCCCTTCACATGGGAGGGCCAGTGGCACAAATGTTCCTGGAGCAGGTACAGGTTGCAGCACAGTAAGGGGACGTCACAGCAGGGGTCACATCGCAAGGCCAGAGTTACTGGTGTCATCTAGCGTTCATATGTTGACCACCAGGCCAATGGTTCTTGAATGGTTGACTAGGTCATCCACTTCTTCCCAGATGATATCTGACAACCCCAGCCAAGAGTTGCTGGGTTTGTCAGACACAACCCTTAGGGCTTGTCCCCACTGCACTGTTCTTCAGCCGGCTTTTAAGACAATTTTCGGTTTTGAAAACCGTCTGCAAACCAGCTGACAATCTTTTACACGGACCTTAATGGGAAATGCATGCAGCGGTCCCCACTGCGTGGATTTTCCACGGGACAGTTTCTTAGACCGCCGGTGGTCCGGAAAACATTGAGCATGTTCATTCTTTCGCCCGGTTTTCGGGCAGATTATGAACATTTCAATGTGAAAGGGGAGGGCTTTTCTCCGCAAACAGTGGAAAAAAGCCACCCCCTGCGGTCGTGTGCATGGCCCCAAAAAAGTGCGAAAACTGGTCAGGATTTCCGACTGGTATTTCCACTGTGTCATGTGAATGGCCCCTTAGTTGGCATGGCCTGGGATGCTGCTGCCAACTGACCACTCTTTCACTCAACCACCCTGTGGTTTCCTAATGATGTTTCCACCCTCCACCACTCTATAATATTGCCACTATGTTTGGTTTTCCCCTTCCTGTAATCTGTCAGAAGGAATGAAAAGGACTAACACAACCGATTGTGTCTTCAGAGAATCCGTAAGGCCAGTACGACATGGTCCTTTGTTTGCATCAGGATTGTCTGATGCAGGGCCGTTCCTAGGGGCGGGCGAGATGGGCGATCGTCCGAGGCGCCGAGGCTCCGCTCACCCGAGGAGGGCGCCGCAGCTGCCTGCCTTGCCCGTCCGGGGGATAGCCCCTGACTCTGCGCGGTCGTTTTATAACAGCCGCACAGAGTTAGCAGCCTGCTGGTACAGGGAGGAGGCAGCACGGATCGTTACCGTCCTGCCTCCTCCCCTGCATGTATCAGCGTCGCAGGGGGCACACGGCTTTCTCCGCGCCCCCTGCGACGCTGGGATCTCCTTGGTCGGCAGCTCTGCCGGCCGAGTAGATCCCTGGGAGCTGCGTGACAGCATAAGCAGCGTGATTACGTCACGCCGCTTACACTGCTCAGCAGCTCCCGGAGCTTGGTGCAGGGACCCTGGCGAGGTGAGTACATTTTTTATTTTATTATTAGCTACTACCTGGCTATAGGGGCATCTACTGACTACAGGGGCATCACCTGGCTACAGTGGCATCACCTCGCTATAGCGGCAACTACTGGCTACAGGGGCATCACTTGGCTACGGGGGCATCACCAGGCTAGGGGAGTATCACCTGGCTACAGGGGCATCTACTGGCTATAGGGGCATCTACTGGCTACAGGGACATCACCTGACTACAGGGGCATTACCTGGCTATAGGGGCATCACCTGGCTATAGGGGCACTACCTGACTATAGGGGCATCTACCTGGCTGTAGGGGCACTACCTGACTATAGTGGCATCACCTGGCCATAGGGGGCACTACCTAGCTATACGGGGCACTAAATGGCTACCATATGAGATGCTATAGACGGGGAGTTTGTATAGAGATAGGAATTGGTAGAGAAGTGCTGATGAGGAGTCTAAGATGTTTGTTTTGTATATTCTACAGTGAAGAGTTGTGGCCGGGAGAAATCATCATGGCGGTCTGGGACAGATGGAGAAGGGAAAGAAAACAACTCTTCAGAGACGTTTCCTGTAAGTCCCTGGATGTAACTTTACTGTAATCATTTATATGTCTGCAGAGCCTGTGTACAATTGGTATCCACCACTGTATGGTCACTGTATGCCGGTAATATTAGTTGTAGTATAATGGTTTGCATTCAGTAATGGTCAGTTTGTATTATTCAGTCACTATATGGTGGTGATATGTGGTCATGGTGTGGTGGTATTATTCGGTCACTGTGTGCTGGTGATATGTGGTCTTAGTAGGACATTGGCACTATTTGACTGGGATTCTGGTTGGTGTAGCGGTGTTATTTGGTAACTGTATGACTATTACTTAGTAGTTTTAAATGTAGCACATTGTGGTAAAGCTTTTTGTATATTTTAGATTTGGTTGATGGTGATGCAATGTTACATTGTGACGCATTATATTACCGGGGAGGAGGCGGGGGGGGGGGGGGTGAAATATCTTCACCTCGCCCTGAGTGCAATTTAGCCTAGGAACGGCCCTGGTCTGATGATTAGGTAGCCAAAAGCAGGAGTGGATACAAAACACAGAAGACATGCAAATATTCAGTTTACTTGTCATCTCTGTTATGGATCAACTCTGTTTCTTTTTGGTTTTAGCAAAACTGATGGATTATTGACCAATTGAAAGCGGACATAGACGGATCAAAGGAAGGGCAAAATGATCAGTGATGTCAATGCAAAATTACTGCCGAAACCGTCTCCACTCTTTCGGGCGGGGGCGAGGGCGACTCTACATGTATCAGCGTTTAACAGAACAGGTTTTGTCATAATCTGTGGACTCATCTGATGACGGTGTAAAAGAAGTGCGCTCTTTGATGCTATAGTGGGATCTTGGTCCTCTGCTCGGTTCTTTCTAGCTGGTGCTGACATTACTCTGTCAGGCTGAGTTCCCACTTCAGTTATTTGGTCAGTTTTGACCCCGTAACTGTCCAGATAAGTGAAGTGTGAAGCGATTCTAAGATTGGCGCCTGTCATCTGCGTGTCATACTAAATCACAGCGTTGTTTCAATACCAAAACACGCTCCTTATGCATATTTCTGCATGGAACAATGTTCTACAACACCATATAGGCTCTCTGCAGCCAGGAAATAGCTGTTTTTTAATGCGACTGGTCGCAAATAAATTTTGGAAATTAGTTTTTGGGTAAAATTCGGCGAATCGGCGAATCGAATTTTTGAGAAATTCGCTCATCTCTAGTAACGAGTATACAACAGGCTGAGGATGTAATAAAAAGTGGGTTATTACACTCATCTTACAGTGTTGTACGAATGTTAGAGGCACAACACTCAGCTCATATTATTGAAACTTGTAGATCTGTTTAGGTTGCTGCATGATTGACTTAACTATCACATACAGTATCATCCCTAATCTAAGACCCAGCCACATCTGCATCACAGGTTCCTTTTATAGTCTCTGTCTCAGATTCCATCTAAAACGGTGGAATAACAGAACAGCAAGCAGTGCTATTTTTTGCTAAAATAATGGACACAATGGTGAAAACCCAATGGACCCCATTTTAGTCAATGAGGTCTATCAGGCACCATTGGTATCCATCATGCAACAGATCTGGTGCAGCTTCTATCTGCGACAGAGGCTTTGAATAGAACCTTCAATGTAATTTTAGGACAACAAAGACTCAAAGAATTAAAAGAACATTTCTCCTTGCATAGACTTCATGTTGAAAAAAAAATTGAGCACGGCAGTAGCATGATTTATGTGAGCGTATGGAAAATCTTTTTTTTTTTTAATTCTAGAAAAAGTTTTATTGAAGGTCGAATACCATAAACACATGTAACAATCATACAATAGGTGCAGGATAACAGAGAAGAGCCCTGTGGTTGAGGGCTCCGCCTTAAAGAGTGCACAATCATCTATATCGACCTAAAAAACATAGGAGAAAATCCAAAAACAAGGAACAAGAAGACATTAGTGTCCAGGGCGCCCGTTCATTCCCTATCTCAGTAGGCATCACAACGAAAGCAGTGTAGAAAAAATAAGAGTCGCCACCGGCATACGAAATGTAACAGTGCTGTAGGTAGCCACAAAGAGGGGGAAAGGACGGAAGAGTTAAGGGAAGAAGGGGGGAGGAGGGGACTGAAACGAGATGGTGGAGAGAAAGGAAGAGGAGAGGAAAAAAAAAAAAAAAGGGGGTGGGGGTGAGGGTGGGAAGCCGGGGGGAACCAGAGCCCCATACCTTGATACCCATGGGCGGTTACATACTTGAAGGGGGAGTTCCAGGCGGAGCCATGTCCACCGCAGAGGGTCCACCAGCTACCACGCCTTATGCCATTAGGAATGCAGGGGAGGCCTTGAACTCAGACCAGTAAAACCAGGTTTTATTGAGTCGTAGTATCTGTTTAGGAGAGTGAGCTACCAGTTCCTCCATCCTCTGGGTGGAATTGATTTCCCCAAACCACTCCTCAACAGAAGGCAGGGATGGAAAATCTTTGAATGACTCCAGAGTACATAAATGCAACAACAGAAGACTTCATTATGAATTATTGTATGTTAGATATCACAGATCTAACCCCACTTAAAATGACAATATTACACATTCAATCCATAACCAAAATTTATATAGGTTATGTTAAAGAGGTTGTTCAGCAATTTTTTTGTATTGGTGCCAGGGTGGGTAAAAAACTAAAAAAGTACATATGTGGACAAAATTATTGTTCCCCTTCTGTTAAAAAAGTCAAATCTACAATGGTCACTAAAATACTGTATATACTCGAGTATAAGCCGAGGCACCTAATTTTGCCACAAAAATTCCGGGAAAGCTTATTGACTCGAGTATAAGCCTAGGGTGGAAAACGCAGCGGCTTCTGGTGAATTTTAAAAATAAAAATAGTTACCAATAAAATTACATAGGCAGATATAGGCAGTTTAATGTCCCCCATAGGCAATTATAGGCAGTTTAATGTCCCCCATAGGCAGATATAGGCTGGTATAGGCAGTTTAATGTCCCCCATAGGCAGGTTATAGGCATGTATAGGCAGTTTAATGTCCCCCATAGGCAGGTTATAGGCAGGTATAGGTCGTTATACGCAGGTATAGGCAGCTATATGTCCCCATAGGCAGGCTATAGGCAGGTAATTGCCCCCATAGGCAGGTTATAGGCAGGTATAGGTCCCCCTAGGCAGGTTATAGGTCGTTATAGGCAGGTATAGGTCCCCCTAGGCAGGTTATAGGTCGTTATAGGCAGGTATAGGTCCTCCTAGGTAGGTTATAGGCAGGTATAGGTCCCTCTAGGCAGGTTATAGGTCGTTATAGGCAGGTATAGGTCCCCCTAGGTAGGTTATATGCAGGTATAGGTCATTATAGGCAGGTATAGGTCCCCCTAGGCAGGCTATAGGCAGGTATAAGTCCCCCTAGGTAGGTTATAGGCAGGTATAGGCAGGTATAGGTAGGTTATAGGAAGGTTTAGGTCCCCCTAGGCAGGCTATAGGCAGGTATACGTCCCCCTAGGCAGGCTATAGGCAGGTATAGTACCCTAGGCAGGTATAGCAGGTTCCCCTACTGCAGGGGCATATAGGCAGGTAAAACCCCCTAAGGTATGTATGGGAGGTTATCATTCTGGAGGGTTTTTGGCATAAC
>JAODAL010031600.1:0-48202 GCA_025379985.1 Phyllomedusa bahiana
GGGACGGGTGGACAAACAAAAACCAACAAAATTGTGAAAAAAATGAAGCATTGATTGTGCAAGAATGGAGATCAGTGGGGATTTGGCCCAGAAGTTGATTGAGAGCATGAAGGGAGAATTGCAGAGGTCTAAAAAAGAAGGGTCAAACTGCAAAATTGACTTGCTGCATTAAATTTAACTGTCAAAAAAAAAGCTTTTGTTAATAATAATATGATTGCACTTGTTTTTTGAGTAAAAAAAACATTGACAAACACACATAAAACCCAGAGGGCAAAATCATTTTTGGAAAATTAAATATTTTGTGTCATTCTCAAAACTTTTGGCCAGACTGAACACTTGCCCATTGTGCCCCGTCTGCCCTCATGCTGCTGCTGGGGTTGCCGTGCCCTACACACTGTGTCATTGTCCCAATCTCTGGCCTATCCTGTTTTTGCCCCCTCCAGAATGTCATTTGCCATGTTTGCCCTCTTTTGGTGCTGCCGTGACCTACACGCTTGTCATTGTGCCCACAGTTGCCCTCATCTGCTGCTGTGGCTGCTGCCATCCCTACACACTGTGTCCGTTGTAGCCACTCTGTGGCCTACTCCTTTTTTTGCCCACTCTAGAATGTCATTGTGCCACTGTCTGACCATGCTGCGCTGGGCTGCTGCCGTAAAAAAACCACTGTGTCATTTCCACTTGGGGCCTACTCCTTTTTTGCCACCTCCAGAATTCCCTTGTGCCCTCTCTACCTCTGCGCTGGGGCTGCCGCCGTCCCCTCCACCTCTGCACTGTGTTCCCAAACTGAGCCCTCAGTTTTTTTTTTTTCCACTGTCGCTGGATGTTTATAGGAAAACTTTCCCTGTTTTTCATTTTTTTGGTCAGTTTTGCCCTATTAAGGCCCAGGGAATTTTATAGTGAACGTTTCTAAAGAGCGGCAGCAGTCATGTGCCGTGTCATACTAAAAAAACAAACATTGTTTGAAGCCCAAACCCCAAGTCCCTCTGCATATTTAAAGCTTTGGCACAACGTTTACAGACCCTGCAGGCTCTGTGCACCCGGGAAATACTGTTTTTTTAACGTGATTCGTCCCGAAGTAATTCGGAACGAAGTTATTTTTTGTTGGAAAAGTGAACGAACCAAATTTTGGGAAATTCGCCCATCTCTAATAGCAAGCCCTCATTTGTTATTTTGATCATTAAATACCTTCCCACCAGATCAGTACAGCACTCTCCTTGTACTTTAGTTGAGTCATAAACAAAATAGTTGCCCTTTTTTGGGGGGCATTTTTAAGTGGAATAACAATTGTAAAAATTGGAAATTTAAAATAAATGATTGTATCCCTTTACCCAATGTATACTTTAATTTTCTGTATGTAGTATAATAAAATTTTAGTAGGAGAATGTAATCAACCTGTGTCCCAACCTTTGTATTATTTGGGATTGTGGTGTTTAGTCTTTGAAGCCAAAGCCAAGAATGAATTTACAATCAAAAGTTTTAGTCTCTTCTTAATACAGTACTTATCCTCCATTCATGATCTGTTGCTGGTTTTGGCAGCAAAAGCTGACCTATAAAAAAACCTGAATGTGGAAACACATAATAATTTGATGATACCACTGGGTATCCTCCAAATACTTTAAATGGGCCCATTTGATAAAGTCTTCAAATTGACCCAAGGACTCTTTCATTCAGCTTAGTTTATTTCTTTTCAGCTATTTCAGCTATTTGTCTAACTCCCATCGTCCATTGCTGTATGTTTCTGCTATTGAAGTCTAACTCCCATCGTCCATTGCTGTATGTTTCTGCTATTGAAGTCTAGATAAACAGACAACCCTGGCACACAGACTCCACTAAAAAAATGAGGCGAGCTTCCAGAATTGCAGAACGCAGCTGGAAGAAAACTCACTCCACTGATGACTTTGCCCCATACAAAAAAATCATAATACTTTTAAATTTTGCATCACCTCAACCAAAAAAGGACTTTTTCACCCCCCCCTCATATTCCCCCTGTCTCCAACCCCAGACAATTATTTCAAAACCTTGAACTCTCTTCTCCCTTTTCCCCCAGCACCCCCTCCCCCCTCCCCTTCCCCCTTTTTGCAGAGACTTTGCCATTTTCCCTTTCCCTTTTGAAGATCAAAACCCCATCAGAGAAAATTTTATCCTGCCCGTCCCCCCCACCCTTCCTCCCACTTTTTGCAAAATGCTTTTTCTCCCTTAACCCAGCTTTCCCCCCTGTCAAATTCATGACAACCTTTCCCTCTACTGTCCAAATCCCAACCCCCTACCTGTAATCTTGACCCCCTTTTCCATCCCAAACCCCATTCCCCGGGCCCCAGTGCTTCTATAAACCCCGCCCTCACCCATCTCTTTAACCTATCAAATAAAAATTTTTCCCCCCGCCTTTAAACCCTTTTTACCCTTTTAATCCCAAACCTTAAAAAAAAAACCTTTTTACCCCCCTCTCTGTCCAACTTTTCGGCCCGATTCAATGCTCCCTTTTTGCTCCAAACCCCTCGAGCCCGCACGTCTATCTTTAGCTGGCCTTTCCCCCTCTCCTTTCCAAATTTTTTTTTCTTCCACCCACTACAAATTTTGGTTTCCCCACCCCAAACCCCTTAAAACCCAAACCACCCTAACCCCAAAGGGCACTAAGAACCCAAAACAAAATGGTTTAAAAAAACCCCCGCCCTTCTCTTTTCCTTCCCCCTTCTAGACCCCGGGACTTTTGCCTTTGACACCCGTCGACCATTTTCCCCCCTGCTTAAAAATCCCCATCCCCTTTTCGGCATCACGGAATTGGCCCTTTCCTGGATCTCCTCCCACCTTTATGATCGGACATTCAGCCAAAACTCTAAATTTCGCCCACCTTTCCCCCCGGCCTTCCCCTCTTTTTGGTGTCCTCAAAAGGTCCCGTCCTGGGTCCTTTATTTTCTCTCTTTACACTTTGGCTTCGGTAGCTCATAGGGCCCCACACGGCTTTCATTACCAAACCCGTTTGGAAATATACCCAACTCTAATTGGGTAATCGACATTGTTACCTTTTGCTCTCCCGGGGTTTCCCCGATTTTTATTGTCCATTTCCTCCCTTTTTCTCCTCACTTCCCTTTAAAAAAAAATGTGGAGGGGAAAACTGAACTCATCATCTTTCCACCGTCCAACTCTAACCCCCCCCCTGAATTTTCCTTTCCAAAATCAACGGCTGTACACTCTCCCCCTGTTCCGCCCAAATTTCCCCTGCCTTGGGGTTAAACCTAGACTCCCCTCTATCTTTTCAAACCACACATCCAAACCCCCCACCTCTGCCTGCCGCCACCACCTTTTAAAAAAAAATCTCTGAAACCAATCATTCCCCAAACTAAAGACACTAAAAAATTCTGGGGCCAATTTCCCTTGTAAACTCCCGCCTTTACAAATGCAAAAATCCTTCCTGTGGCCTCCTGTCTAGCACTTTGCCCCCCCTTCAAACCATTTTTCAACCTGCTGCCTTTTTTTTCCACCCTCTCCCTCGCTACTCCCCGCCTCTCCCCTTGTCAATCCCTTCCTGGCTTTTCCCATTTCCCGCGAAATTTATTTCAAGTACTAACCCCTGATCTACGGCTTCCCTGGGCCCCTCCCCTCCAAAACATCTTGCCCTAATTTCAAAAATATTTTCCCCCCCACGCAATTTCGCTCCCCCCCCAAAGGGCCTTTTCTTTGGCCCCTCCCCTTATCAGCTCCTCACACAACCGTCTCCCGACTTCTCCGTGCTTCCCCCCCCACTTGGAACTCCTTTTCCCCAAACAACTCAGACTCTCCCCCACTTTCAAACCCGCTTAAAAAAAATCTGAAAATCCATTTCTTTTGGCTTTTCCCATAACCTTTCACTAACCTTGCTGTATAAATCCTCCAAAAACATGTCTGCCCCCCACCCTTTTGTCTCTTTTTCCCCCTTTTTGTAGATTGTAAGCCTTGCGGGGGCCTCTCTCCTTTTTTTAGTTGTCATTCACACTTTATCATTGTACTGTTTGAAATTAAAGTTATGTTGTAAAACCCCCCAGAATGTACAGGGACCCTGGAATCAATGGCGCTTTAAAATAAATAATAATAATAATTAATTTTAAAAAATCATGTCGTATTTTTCAAATGTTTCTTTTTGGGGTGGTTTTATTTTCCCTAGGTTTTGCTTTTTCTGGGCTGTCTGAAAAACAAATTGTTTCTGCCAATTTTGGGCTTTTTTTCCCTTTGTGAATTTAACCCTTTTTTGGACTCGGAAAGGCATTAAGTTGTTGTTATTTGCTATTTTGTTTTACCATTTTTTTTATTGGTTTTTTTGCAAATTGCTTTTTTGTGTATTTACATTTGGAAAATAAAAATTGCTTGCTAAAAAAATAAATAATTTGATGATATATATACAGTAAATGATGATAGATCTGATGGGGCAAGGGTGGATCATAGATAATCTAAACCTGGGCCTTATAACTCCTTCTACATTCAATCCACCAAACACATCACATGGTGTAGAGTCAGTCATATCAGTGATATTTTCTTTAAGTAATAATTAAAACACGGAAGAACATTTAACTCCTTGCAAAAAAGGACGGACATTATTTGTAAGCCTGCTGATAAGAGTGGGGGCTCTCGTAATTACGGAGAGACAAACCTAATTAAACTAAATCAAAAGACAACTTTCATATATATCGGTAGATACCTACTATCTACTGGACAGTGACCCTTTACTCAGTATTCAAGATAAAATTGTGAGGGTACTAGAAGGGTACATATCTTTGTCATCACTGTTCTCACTGCGTAAATGTGATATGTGGAGAACATGTTCAACATCCCCATAGTGACAAACACATACCAGAAAGGGGATTTTTTACATGTGATTAATCAGGAGTTGTGTATATGCTGACATGCCCATGTGGATTGACATATGTGGGTGAAACAATGCAGGGTTAAATACCGAATAGCTAGCCAAAAGCCTATAATCAAATGCCACAAAACATGGCTTCCTGTTCCTAAACATTTTATGGAGGCTAGACATAATATTTCTCAATTATGATATCAGGTATTGGAGCAAGTGAAAAGGCCACGTAGAGGAGATAACAAAATTGGAATATTAAAAGAGTGTGAATCAAGGTGGATACATCATCTTAAGAGTATGACTCCTAATGGCTTGAATCGTGAATGTGATTTTTTATTTCATTCAGATCTAACGTTGATTGTTTTCATTTCTTTCCCAGACGTATTAGAATTTACAGCTAGGTGAGATTTCATGTTTTTTGTTGATTTTATAATTGATATTCTACTAACTATGATGATGGTGAGTCTGTTTAATTTACGAACTATTATATTAATCAGATGTTTTGCTATAGATGCACCTATGGTTGTAGATATTAGTGTAAATTGAGAAACTATATTCACATTATGGCTTATTTATGGTTTTTCATATATCTTGTTGTTTACTTACTACACTTTTTTCATCCAAAATCAAGTATGACTTTGATTAGATGATGTTTCTCTTGTTTAGGCATAGCAATTGTATTTATTCTGTTGATTTATGACATTCACATAAAGTATGCAGCCATTTGTTCATGTTCGGATTCATCTGTATTGCTGGACTTATTTTTCTCCCTGACACTCTCACTGTTTTTTCATAAATTATATTTTATCCTTACATTATTTCTTTGCTCTATTTGCGTTGTTTCTGCTCTGTCTGTAGAACAGATGCGCCGCGCATGCTCAGTGGACTATCAGCTAGTAGGATGGCAATACATGGTACCCTTATACATGTTATTTTTACTTTACCTTGGACACAGACATGGGGCATATGCGCAATAGACTATTAGTCAAAGGGTGGAAGTGTATTGTGCCCTCAGATTACGCAGTGCCTCTTGCATCTCCTCTACAAAATTGCGCATGTGTGATTTATATTGAGTCTCATTACAAATACCGAGCTGTGGCCGAATTATCCTATTCTTCTTATCCCCATTGGCTTCTGTGGCCTATTGGTAAGACATCTATTATGTATGTAAGAACTTAGGATAAAGATCTAAGGTCATTTAGAAAAGGTGTTGCTTATCTATTGCATCATAGAGAATTGTATCATAGAATGATCACCATAGTCAGACAGTCTTTGACTTTAACTAAGATTGTAATTTTCATCTATAATTTTCTTTACCTTGCACATATATAACAATATGAGGCTTCATACGTATTTTATACAATTTTTTTTTACTTTAACTTTGAGTCCCCCTAGGGTACCATACCACAGCCAAATGCGTTATAATACAATGAATTAGGTTGTACAAAGATGGCGGTATTACTACTTCCTGCCTGGTACCGGAAGTAGCAAAACCGAAAACATGGTGACGATGGAAGCCTTCACAAGGCTTCCAGCTGCCATATTAAGCAATCTTGGCCATGTGATTTCAAAGATGGGGGTTAAACAGTACGGGATGGCACGAGTGCCCTCCCGCGCTTTAAGCACCGAGTGTTTGCTGCAATTAGCAGCTAACACCCGGCGGCTATGTAGCGGGATCACGCGGTGATCCCCCTACAAAGCCCCTTCGCGGCATGAGGTTGTACTCATACGTTCAAGGTCGGTAAGGGGTTAACTTCGTTGTACCGCGGTTTTTGCCGCGGGTTTGCTTAAGAAACCATGGTCGGTTTTCAGATTTCTGCCAGCCCAATACAAAGAAGTGTATGGGAATCTGCTCGAAAATAGAAGTCCGACGGTTAAGAAATCCGACAACAGAAAATCTGTGCTTACAACTGCTCGGATTCTCTAGTGCGGCCTGTGGGGCACTGGATTTTCAGATTTTCAGCGGATTCTAAATACTGAATCCACCGAAAATCCAAACAGAAATCAGTGCTGTGTAGACATGGCATTAAAATACAAAATACAAGCTTGAGACATCTCTCCAGGCACATTATTCAAGTCAAGTGATTAACTCTATTAATCAATGATTAACCTCAGTCCTCTAAAACTATTAATTAACATGGATCCTTTAGTTCTGGAGTATTGGGTTTGTTGATGTTCACTCTTTCTTTTGTTTTACCTTTATATTTCACTTTCATTTATCCATAAATCGATCTAAAGGTGGAGGTAAGGGTAATAGTGCAGCACATCCAAGACTAAAAGGAATCAACATGTTTTATTAATATACCGACAAAAAAGGTTTGGGAATGTCTATTCTTAATCCAACGTGGTGCATTTTTCACAAACAGTTGTGCCCAACCCAGCTTTTAGCCTCTACAGTAGTATTAACCTATTCCAGGGCATAAGTCAAGCCCCACAGTGGAGACTTAAATATATTTTCCATCAGTTGGATAATCAACATCCTTATAATCATTAAAATGCATAAGTATTAATAGTTTAAAACATCTATTTAATAACAAAGAAGGTCAATGAAATAAAATATTAATACAAATTTTAAAATATAACATACACCAATACTTCTTGAAATAGTGACAAGTTTCTGATCTACTTCATTAAAAGTAAAAATACTTTAAAGACATTAATATCAAAATTAAGATGCTCAAATTCAGACAATGGTAGATTGCTCAAATATAGTAGCTAAAATGAATCAATATTCAAAACTTTATAAAGATAATCTCAATAAGCAAGGACCCAATCAGATATCCATTATGAATCCCTTGAAATTAAGCAGCTACTCATAGGGCTATAGTAATAATGGCCCAATCAAAAAGACACATATAATGCTATCTTCTGAAGCAAGCGGTGGTCTTGGGCAATATATCATTTCACCATTTCAACCATTAAAGAGGATTTAAATACATGATTTTAGACAGCTCTAAGTCCATCTCAAAGAAAAGGAAAGCACACGTAATAGACAAGAAGGCAGGTACAAATGAGAGCCAGTAGGAAGACTGAACTATAAATGGTTAAGACCAGAGTGGAAATGGTATGGTCTTTTTAGATTATAGTTACAAAGTAAATAAATCTGTGCTCCTCAAACCTCATTATTAGCCTATAAACACTATAACTCCATAAAAGCAGTTTTTCTATTTTATTGAAAAGAAAAGCTAAAATTTGAACAAGGAGGGAATTAAAATCTTTGCTAATTGATATATCAGATCTATCAGACACAGCAAATCTTAAAAAAAACAGCTTTTGGCCACATGAACTGTCTGGGTCTAAAATTCACTTTGTTGCCCAGAGCAACCAATCATTTCATTTTCCAGAGCACTATGTGAAATGAAAGGGGCAACAGAGTGAGTTTTAGACCTAAACAGTTTTCATACATGTGGCTCTTTATTTTATATTTAGACCACTAGCAACTAAAGTTTAAAACTGACGTATCCATAAGCCTTCCTTAAAATTAACTTGGCAACTATTTTTATACCCACAAATATGACCAATTTTGGCTACTATGCATTACTGTTTTTAAAATAAGCTGACAGACTAAGTATCATTACACCTCTGCGAATATTTCTGCACTGCTCTTGAAGCTTATTTTTTCAATTTATAGCCTGGAACTCTTCAGGGCATATATAATTTTAGGGCATATATATTGTTGGTAGAATCTCACATTCTAAAGTGGTTCATTTTATGTATCTTATCATCGAATCTCAACCTACATTCTACCACCTCCTTATTTCTAGTATCAAAACTAGCTTTTTTACAGGCTTTGTATGAAACATAATCTAAATATCCATCGAACCCTGATCTTATCACATTGTTTTCCCCTAGACTGGGGGCTTTATGGAAAATCACCTTAGGTCTATTTGGTAATAATTTTCCAAGTCATTTTGAATGATGAACTACTTTTATTCCACAATATTCCTGATTTTATGTGCTCCCTTGAATACTCTGTAATTATCATAATCTAAAAATCAGTATCCACTTTTATCACTCCTTCTTCTCATGACCACCTTCTGTTTGCTCAATTCTAGTTTTACTTTCATTCTACACCTTTTCAAAAGCTTCTTCTTCAAGAATTTTAATGTAATATCTCTCTTAAAACCTTTTCAGTAAATCCAACTGACACAAAAAATCATCTGTCCTAAAACTCATGTTTCTTTTGAATTGACCTGTTAGAATATTTTTAATCTGAGGTGGATAATATCAAAAACTACTCTTTCCCTGAAAAATCTCTGTTTTAAAAATTAATTGATTTTCTTGTCATCTACGTTATAAGTATTAGGTTGATTTATAAATTTAATAAACATATCTAAATTTTGTGTACCTCTTTCCTAGAGAATTAATGTTGATACCTGTCATGGTTCTCATTAACTAATTGAAAAACTACTCATCAAACAAAAAATGTTTTTTGCTACTCATATTCTAATATATTCTAAAATAAACTGTATTTGTTGTGTCTTAATTCAATGATCTTTGCTTAAACAACAGTTAGTTGTGTTTATCCCTCCAACAAGAGGAATGCAAGTATAAAGCAATGCCACATTGAAAGTACAAAGTTAAGTAAATGCTTTGGGTTTCTCTTTTCCAAGAAATTCATTAGGTGGAGACCCTACTTGCAACAACACATATTTTACAGGTCTCTCTTCCTCTGTACCATTTTGTTTTTTTTTGCCATTTATTTATTTATTTGGTCTTATGCCTGTAAACCTCTTTCGAACGTACGGCGCTCCAGAATTAATGGGGCTTTAAAATAATTATTGTTAATAATAAGAGTACTAACAATTTTCCTTATCAGTGGAATAAAAACTGTAGTTCTGAATCTTTGTTGAGAGAGTAAAAAAAGGAAAATTAAAATATAGGGTATTTAGATCCAGACAAAAATATGTATGGTATTTGAACCTTAGTATTATAATGCTAGTGGAAGAGCAGAATAACAGATTGAGTTTTTGGGCAAAAGTTGAGATGAATTTAAAACTTTTGTAGATATTAATAGGTTTATAAGAAATTTTAACCTAAAAATGTTTTATGGGGTGAAAAGTGCCGGAAGAGAAAACAGTAATTGCTTTTGGAGAATACTGTATACAGTAACAACCTGAGGGTGAAGCAATATTTTATGCTAATAAAAAAGGAAATAATTGCATAAAGACTTTTAAAATTGGAATAAAGGACTTTTAAACTCCACCAAGAGGTATAAATCGGAATTGAAAAAGATTCTACATGGAGCTAGAGGCCTATAATTTCTATTCTGAAACCAATCCCTTCTTGGTAAATAGAAAATGTGTCAATGGTATTTAGATGACTTTCTGTGGTGAGAGGATAAATAAAATTTAGATATGTGAAATTCATAAATCAAAATACCTTTCACCTACCATTTACTTATGAAGAGATAAGAAAATCAACTTTTTAGACTTGATTTTAGAGATTAAGAAATTGAGATGTTTTCAATAAAGAGTTATTTTAGGCCAACATACACCAGCTGTATGTAATTTGATAGCTGTCATTACCACCTTGGTTTAAAAATGTTCCAAAAGGGCAGTCCAAAAGAATCAGTCATAAATACTCTAGGACAGATGATTTTTTGTGTCAACAGGATATACTGAAGAAAATGTATTAAAGGGGTTTTGCCAGGAAGTGCCTTATCTGCTATGAAGCAAAAGTAAACAAGCTATGCTGAGCTGAGAGAGAGAGACTGCCAGAGCACAGAGCCATGCATAAGGGATCATGTACAATGTTCACTCAAATAATCACACTACAACTAGTGGATTCTGTATACAAAAGACAACACCTTTCTACACAGCATCTTGAAAGCTCCTTTATGTTCCCTGTCATCAGATAAAGCAGGGATCTACTCAAATAAACACACTACAACTCGTGGATTCTGTAAAAAACAGACAACATATATCTCCCCACCCCCTTGAAAGCTTCTTCACGATCCCTTTCATCAGATAAGAAGTGTGCTCTGCCCAAGCCCAGCCAGCAGCTCCTGTCACTCTGCCTGGTCGTATCTAATGCAAGCTTTTAAGTAACTAGGGGCAGGTAAGGCAGCCTGTAGCTCTCTCAGGCTGCAATTTTTGTAATCACATATATTTAGAAAAGTGATTAAATACCCATTTTGGAGGATCCCACGTCAACATTACATCGTAGCAAAACCCCTTTAATAAAGACATTATGATAAAACTCTCTTAGAAGAAGTTTTCGAAAATGTGACCTGAACTGAGACATCAGAAGAAGAAACTAAGAAGAAGAAGAGGGCAAAAGTCAGTACTGAGATTTCATGCATTGCAGATTATAAGGAGTACATACAATCAGTAATATTCTGGAATAAAATTGGTTCATCGTCCAAAATGATATCGGAAAATTTTTACTTAATATACCTAACAGACGTCAGCCTCGTAAAACCTGGAAAAAAAAAAGACTGTAAAAAAAGTAGGTCTTAAAACTAGATATAAGGCAGTGGTAGAATTTGTCTGAGATATATTAAATTAACCAATTTTTTTACATGTTTATTTCGCCAATATTATATATGCCATGGAGTCCCCTTTTGGTCTAATGAATATAAGAAGGACTAACCAAAAATTGAGAACACGGTTTTGAAAGCACTCCAGGAACATATGCAGAGGAGTAATGACACAATGGTCCACGTGTATGAAAACTGTCTAGGTCTAAAACTCACTTTGTTACCCACAAAACCCAATCCGAGTGCTATTTTCATTCCATATAGTGCTCTGTAAAAATTATATAGGCGCTCTGATTGGTTGCTATGGCCAACAAAGTGAGTTTTAGACCTAGACAGTTTTCATACATGTGGCCCAATGTGTCAGCTCCTTTCAAGAACAATCATGCACAAGACCCAAAGGGATTAAAATTCTGTGGTACATAATTGGTTACAGAGTAGTAAGAATAGGAACACATGAGAAGACAAAACTATATACTGGAAAAATATCAAACATGAGATAGTAGTCGATATTTTGGCCAAAATATACAAGCTCGCAACTCAGTGTGTATTTTTGCCCTGTAATACTTGGGAGTAGAGGGTGTCAGTATTTTGTGTTGGACACTTGAAGAATGCTGGGCAACCTGCCCAATCGAATAGCAGATGCATCATCAATTGGTTGTAAGCCAGCATGGTGTACCACAAGTAATCATATAAGTCACACCCTTTGTAAGCCTTATATATATGCCATTGTAATACTAGCAGTCACCCCTCTAATGGATAGAAGGTGTGAGTAGTTGTTTATTAGTATTTTTGCATTTGTGCTCCACTGTATGGTTCTGTGTTTTTTCTGCATACTGGTGTGAAATGGTACTTATCCAATGTGAAGTTTTTTACCAGGCAGTTGCCCCCCCTAGTGGATGGGTTTGTGAGCAACTGCTCATCAGTGATCTGCAACTGTTACATTTCCCCCATGTAGCACTGGGGCTTATACTGTCCCCTACAGGGGTGCCAATAAGGCAGTACAAGCAGCACTCCTGTCAGGGGCCCTAATCAAAAAGGGGACCACTGATATGTTAATAAATATGAACTAGTAATGGGTGGGAGCCCCATTTGATTTCGCTGTATGGGACCCTGAAATGTTTAATAGATGACTGATGGCAGCCCTGGCCCTCTACTGGGATCATAAATTCATACATCAGCCACTGGCTGTTCAGGGGCCTTGGGGTACTGTGTATTTATTATAAATAATGGTCCCCATTTTTCTCTGTATGGTATAATAGTTTTCATGTAGATGGACCTATATGGCCTCTACTGGGATTAGTTCATCATTCAGCCATTGAGCTGTTAGTATGGCCTTGTGACTGTGTCTTTAAGTAATTAGGTCGACATGTATATACGGGGTTGCACCAGTATTCTGGTGTTCTTTCAGCCCAAAAACTGGCGCAGCCCTGTTCTCTAGATGTATGAGCAGGTGCACTCCAAAATTAAGCACAATATGGCCCGCGGCACTTTATAATGTTCTGCAGGCGTATCGCACCGCAACCGTATAATTCTACACATTTATGACTGTAGGACGGTAAACGGGGCGCATTACTGCTGGTACAGGCAGATCAAGTTAAAAGTGGGTTACCTGAGCCCGAATTGATGTCTTGGAGCTAGAATGTGCCAAATTTATGACCCGCAGTAGGATAGGTTCATAAATTCAGGTGCATTCTACACTACTAATGCGCACAATAAAATTTACGTCTTGGCGACAAAATTCATACACGTCGCCTTTAATGTCTAATTTTTCTGTGGATATCTTTATATAGTTTAAATATTGAATTGTTATTACTATTTTATAATGAAGCAGATCACAGACCTGTCACTACATCAAAGAAAATCAGTGTTAGTGACATTTGTGTTTTTATTTATTTTTAATTGATTGACCTCTTCAAATATATAAAATATATAAAGAAATGTTAGAAAGATAACATTCTGTAGAGTTTAAAAGTTATCTCACGAAGAGTAGTGGTTAGGCACAAAGTCCCATCTAGAGCTAGGCTGTGTGGCACTATGGTGTATCCTGTTGGTCTTGCGGTTTGGTGGATAAGAAGGTCATTCAGCTTCATGGTTCTTGAAGAAGAATATTGTTGAGAATTTGCAGTTGAATACTTTTGTGCAGACACAGATAACCATATGTAGTTCAGAGAAGGTCCTTTAATGATGGTAGATCAAAATTTTGAAGATACTTTTTTTGAAGATTTTCCCTGCTCAAAATGTCCTCATGTGGTGACCGATTCTAGAGAAGTTTGAATGGCCCACTATGCTGCAACGTTTCGGATCACTCAACCCTTTCTCAAACCATAGGCACTAGAAGTAAATACATGTGTGTAAGAATCAATGGGGAACAACAGAAGGGAAAGATCAAGCAGAAGATGGGAGTATAATTAAAAATGATGTAGGAGCCTAAGAAAATGTTTTAATAAGTAGCTAGGGATATGTGGAATAAGGAGTAGGTAAAGAATGTAAGACAAGGAATAATGGAAGAAAGGGCTACCTAAGGTAAAAGAAGAGGTCCGTCAGTAAGGTTAAATGGATATATACAAAGTGTATAGTATCAAGGTATGTATATGTAGGGATTATATATATAGGTGTTGGGTGTCAGAGAGGGTGGGATACGGAAAGGAGGAGACCATGAAGCTACAATGACCTTCCTACCCATCAAACCATAAGACCAACAGGACGCACCATACAGTCACACAGCCTAGCTCCAGACAGGACTTTGTACCTACCCACTACTCTTCACGAGGTTTCATCTTCTTTTCATCCCCCTCTTTGTTGATATACACTGCAGATATTGACAACAGTTTATAAATTCTTTATCAGTCAGTGTGTAAATTACAAATACAAATTATAACATTTATGAGCTACAATTATGATGAACATATTGTATTGCTATATGAGTTATAATTTTGCTATTATTGCCATTATTATTTTATCCATCTTTTCTCCTCTTTGTCAATATTCACATATACAATCTGGTTGACATTCTAATGTTGACCTTCACCAGAAAGCAATGACTGGAACAACTTCAAGCTCAGGAGACTTCTGACTGTCAATTCTCTCTTCATCCCCAACAATGTCAGTGTCCCAAGAGGGCAGGTTACCTTATTACAAAAGGAAGAAATGTCTAACAAAAGATGATAGGAAGAGTGATGAAAAGGGTCACATATCAAATGTTTTGCTTTATCCATCCAAATTCATGTGATGAGAGCTAGTAAATAAACACTTGTTGTGCAAGGACATAAAAATGAAGAACATGAAGAGTGAAGGAATGCCTAAGTATAATATTTTTCTTTAGTATGTTATATTCTTTTTAGTAAGTTTATAGTAAAAAAGTTTTCTGATATAGATATGTTTTCTTATATTAGTTTATTGTAAAATAATATTCCAATATACAGTGAACTCTTAAGTTGCAATGGCCTCAGGATACAATATTTTTACCATACAATTGTCTTTTCTGTGACATAGTATGGTGAATGTGGCTTTAAGATACAATGTCTCCGACACTGATTCAACCAGTCACAAACATTTTACTTATAAATCATCTGTCTGAAGGAAATGCATGCATTGATTGGTGGTCTAATAGCACCTCTATAGTTTTAGGTGATCTGTACTGCTCTTACATGTGCCAGGATGAACGGTTCCCTTAGGCACCTTGTGAGGGGCACTTTTTTCTTTTTTTCTTGTGCACTGTGCACAAAGTACATGACCCAAAGAAGCTTCAGTCCTCAAAATAGAAAGTGATTTTCTGACTGTTATATGTATGGACTTTTTAATCTGTATTAGATATCTACATAATTTTCTTTAATCTTTAATTTGCATTTAGTTTGGTGCTATTTTAAAACATCAGTTATGGTTCAAACATACAATGATCATCCTAAAACAAATTAAAGGGACAATTTGTTTGTTTCAGCAGTCCTATGCAAATTAAAATTACATCTAAAATGTTGTCCTTTTCTAGCTGTGATTAGCAAACAGCTAAAACTCCTAAATAGCAGGGCAGACTAATGCTACTTTATTGTTGGGGCTGCTTATCTCTATGTAGTCTAATTACAAATAGTAGTTTATTACAGAATGATAATGATAACCCTGTTGTTCTCTGGACAAGGATTGACAAGTTTAGATTAGACTGACAAGGCAATGACAAGCAATAGATAAAAGGATAATGAGTTAATATTTTGTGGACTGGGGAAGCTCCCAGCTTTCTTCACACTTATCTGGTCCTGCTGATATCACTTAGGCTTCCCAGGCCCTAATTGGCCTAAAGGAACCATTAAGCAATCATCTTACTGCTGTGCAATCAGTGCTCAAAGCAGTAAGAGGATCACAGAGATAAACCAGGAATTCATATACATAGAGGAACTTTAAAAAAAACTATGTAAAAAAAATCAACCAATTAATAAAAAAAATCCATATAATAGTTACATATTGCTTGATTTAATTATTTTTCCCTAGCCATTATTGTTCTCATTATTATTTATTTAAAAGTGCTATCAATTTCATGGTGCTGTACATTTGAGGGGGTTGATTGATAATTGGTACAGAAGGAAAGAAGACTCTTCCCACGAAGGCTTACAATCTACAGTGGAGGAGGAAAGAGACATATGAAGGGGCATAATGTAGCGGCAGTGGGGTTATTGTAGGTTGTAGGCTATTCTGAAGAGATGGGATTTCAGGTTGCTTTTGAGGCAAGTGAAAGAGAGTCTGATGTGTTGGGGTAATGAGTTCCAGAGTATGGGGAAAGCAGGGGACAAGTCTTGGAGACGGTTGTGTGAAGAGCTGACAAGAAGACAGCAAAGAAAGGTCCTATGAGGAGCGTAGATTGCAGGAGGGGAGGTATCTAGAGATTAAGGCAGAGATGTTTGGGTGGGGGAAGGTTGTTGAGAGCCTTGTAGGTCATGGTTAGTAACTTAAACTGAATGTTCTTTGTATTGGGTAGCTAGTAACAGGATTGGCAGAGGGGAGCGGCAGAGAAGTAGGGAGGATAGAGGGGTACCTTGGATGTGAGGCTTGAAGGAGGAGTCAAAGGTCATCCCAAAGCAGCGGACTTCCAGGACCGGTGTAATTGCACAGCCGTTGACTGTGATAGATATATCAGGTAGAGGAATAGACTGGATGGACAGTATGGATAAAAGATACTCTGGGATCCTGGAGAGCAGAAAGTTAACATCTGGGCAGGAGATGTAAAGTTGGGTCATCAGCATACAAGTGGTACTGAAAACCGTGTGATGCTATGAGTTGACCCATGCCAAGAGTGTATATAGAGAAGAATAGAGGCCCCAGGACTGACTATTGGAGGACATCAACAGAGAAGAGGGAAGAGGAGGCGTTGCGAGAGTGAGTGCCTTTAAATGTCTGATCAGTGAGGTATGAAAAGATCAACAAAAGGTCCAAGTCCATGACGCAGAGCGATGACAGGATTTGTAGCAGGAGGGAGTGGTCAACAGTGTCGAAGGCAGAAGAAAGGTCTAAGAGGAGAAGCACATAGCAGTGGCGTGAAGCTTAAGCAGTGAATAGGTCATTTGTGACTTTCGTTAGCCATGGGTCCTTTTGGTCCCTCAAAACATCTTGCAAAGCTATGTCATGTTGTATCATCCATAGTAACATCATAAAACCTGGTAAACAATCAATGCCATGAGACATGATTTCACTATACAGGAAATACCATGACAATGGCCAGCAATTGGATACTGAAGTCATGTACTGTGTTTTTAATATAAATGGGCTAAAAACCATGGCTTCTGGGCAAGGAGTAGGTCAGTAAAGTGGAATGAATTAGAGTTGATAATGTTCCAAACATTATTTTTTGATTCTAGGATTATAATAAAAGTCAACATCTTTTTCTAAAAATATTATAGTTTTTAATCTTTTGACATTGTAACCAGGTTCTAGCCACAAAACAGAGACCCTTTTTTTCAAATATGACATGCAGTATGTCACCTTATGCATTAGTAGCTTTGAATGTTGATACTTATCTTAGAGACTCTAAGAATGCTTTTGGGACATATTGGGGAACAATTGCAAACTTTTTCAAATTTTCTGTACATTTTTAGAATTTTCTTTTAGAAATAAACACAAAATTTAGTAGCCAAAATTTACCACTAACATAAAATACCATGGGCCACATGTATGAAAACTGACTTGGTCTAAGACTTTCTTTATTGCCCATAGCAATCAATCAGAGCGCCCCTTTCATTTTTTCAAAGCACTATATGAAATTAAAGAGGCGCTCTGATTGGTTGCTATGGGTAACAAGGAAAGTCTTAGACCTAGAAAGTTTTCATAAATGTGGCCCATGGTATTATATGTTAGTGGTAAATTTTGTGTTTATTTCTAAAAGAAATTCTAAAAATGTACAAAAAATTTGAAAAAGTTTGCAATTTTTAAACTTTTGCAGATTTAAAGACAGATATTTATACCAAAGAAAATATTTAACATTTTTAAAATACATTAGAAGGTATATAGATTTAGCAGCAATTTTATAAATCTTCAAATCAAATTTTCAAAATAGATTTTAATTTAGTTCAAACATGGCTTTGATTGACCTGTATGTTAGATACCCCCATAATTAGGTTTTCACATGAATCAAAGCAAATTTAAAAAATTTGTGCCCAGCTTACACCACTGAAGACGCACATTTCTTAAATTGTTCAGAAATGTGTGTGAAGGACCACTATTTATCTTTTGGAACTCAGATTGTTATTCCAGAACGAAAAAACCCCAATAAAACAACAACTTTAATAAATTACAATTAAAATGAAAAAAAAAACCCTATCGTTGATAATATCTCAAATTTATACATACATATTGATAAATCAGTAAAGAGCGGCGCAGTTTAGAGATATAACACTAAATTACAGATATATTCAAAAGACTTAACTCATAATACAGATGCTGTATACAACTCCAGACGCTTAGATAAAGCCCTGTAAAGAAAGAGTTAAGGATATCTTAACCAAAAGCCGATATAAACTCTCCCTGCCCCAACCCTATATTGTCCCTTACAATAGGTACTTATGGGGTCATTGCCCTGTTGACCGCGGCCCCTACCACAGGAAGGCTGACCCTAACGGTCCCCCTATTATTCCCTATTTAGGGCAACTAATCATACAGATACTCATCTATTCCCAGCGGCAAAAAGAATCCCAGCAAGGATGAAGAAATCTCCCGCGCGTTTCCCCTATTGGTAAGGTTCATCAGGGGAGCATAGCATGATATATTAGCAGATGTTACGCCACGATAAAAGAGCGCCTTAAAGAATGAAAACAAAGGCCTCCTTAAATATCCTCCCTCATTAATTATATGAATAAATCTCCTACCTATTTTCCGGCATCCCATATCCAAAGCGTGTAATCACAGCATCGGTTCCGGTGTCTCAACGTAAGTTCCGGTGCCCACACAAGTTCCAGCATCACCATACCTACAGCGTGCATGCGCGCACATACGCAAATTCCGCTGTCCATACACATTGGTTATGGCGTCCTAGCAACAGCATGCACACATTCAGGGAACTAACAGGACCGCAACCCAAAGTACAACATAAATTTCAGTATGTCAAAAAAAATGCACGTGCGTGCACATACACAGATATCAGCGCCAGCACACATCAACTCCAGCGCCCTAAGAAAGTAACACTAACATATACACATTCATATTGTTGCTGTATGAGTTTCTAGCAATGTGATGTTTGTGCAGAGTCTTTGAGCTAACAGCACATTGAAACCCTACTGACCCTACTATGGGAACTACACTCCTTCAGGCACTCATTCAGGAGTGTAATTAAAAAGTAGTAGTTTTTCTTTTAGTTTTACTGATATTTAAATTTCTAATGTAGGTGGTAAGTAAGCTATATGGAGTACATCAGAGCAGAGGAGGGTTTTTTTTTTTTAAACTCCTTTTTATTTCCATATTGCACAGAAAAAAGATAAATTACAGCATATCCGTTAATCATATAACAAGTTTGAAATTAACATGCAAGTATCAATCTGTAGACATTAGCCATAAACGTTCAATTGTTAGGAGAGCTAATCAACTATGTATACGTTGTAAGATAAGAGGACAATACTGGACTAGAGATGTTACTGTGCAGGCTATGAAATTGTCCATTGTTATGTATAAAGTCCACTCTTCATCTCCCTGCTTATGTTGCCGACTGCAAATATGGTTATTTTCTTTATATTTTTTTAAAACCTGGCAACTTGTATAGCCCAAAGCCGACTAATGTAGCGGGCATTACAGCTACAATGTGGGGCATGTCATACGAGAAACCAGACAGAAAATGTACAACATAACCAGTACTCTTACAAAACAGAGAACAAAAATAAAACAGAGAAGATATAGAAAAGGGATAGCAGCCCTGAGCAAGAGCAGGATGAGGAAACAATTTGGTCTCGGGTAAACACACTTGTACCTTTTTGATGCATAATACCCAGAGGGTGATAATAATGTGCAGGGTCCAGAGAGACCAGGCAACCTCCCCCAGTAAACACTAAACACCTCTTTTTTTTTTATTTTTTTCCTTTTCCTTCTCTTCCCTTGTTATATGAAGTTCACCTAGGCATACAGGCTTTAGTGCTCCTATGTGATCCTCAAGCGACCTAGGCTGCCCGTTTGGTCGGCTTTCAAGTACCATTGTGAGTTCAGAAAAGGGATCATTACTTGTCTAACTTCTTCCTCCGAAAGGAAGTTCTCAATAAAGATTTTCCATTTATGAAAGAATTTTTGTGATTGCCTGTTCTTTAGACGTTCTGTTTCTAGCCTATCCATTGTCATGTAGTGTTTAACCTGTTGTAATACCATATCTGGGGTGGCGGTAGATGCATCTAGCCACTTATTGAGTATACAACGTTTAGCCCCCAGTAGCATGGTATGGATCATGTGTGATGAGTTCGTTCTATTGGGCAGGTCATGGAAGAGCAGCACACTTGGTGTCAGAGGTAATTCAATATTTGCCCTTTGCCTAAGGAGGTCGATTATTTTTTTCCATAGATTTTGTAAGGCCCCACAGAACCACATCCCATGAATCATATCCGTTTTTAGTTGGTGGCACTTGGGGCATTGCATTTTGCGATCTGGTGCCAGAGGATGAGGGGGGATGTTGAAGCCATAGATCGCTCTGTGGATGAAACGGAAATGGGTATCTTTCCATTTTTCGCACCCAATGGTCTTGCAAACTTCACCCCAGCCCCGGAGAATCGCATCCTGTATATCAGGTTCCTGGAAATCCAAGGACCATTTTTTAAATTGTGGGCCTTAATTTCCCGGATCAAAGGGGTCCCGAAGGTTTTTTGATAAAATTGTCCCGGGTTTAAAGGGGGGCTTGCCACTCGAAGAAGGGTTTCAAAGGATCCCAGTGGGGTAGACATATCTCCCAAAATCCCTTTGAAGGGGCCCCCCTAAACTTTTAATGAAAATTGCAAAACTGTGATAGGTTAGGAAAAAAGATATTGGAAATCATATTTGGGCCTAAGATTTTTGAAAGTAGTAAATTGCTTGGGGTTTTTATCATATAAAAAGCCCTGACTTTTTTTTTGCCCCTCGGCTTCCCCCAAAAAATAAAAAGTGGGTTAGTTCCCTACGCCTGGGAAACTCCCGGGTTGGGGTTTCTAGTTTCATAGTTTGTAAGGGGTAAAAAAAGACAAGGGTCCATCTAGTTCAGCCGGGTTGGGGTTAAAGGGGTTGAAACCAGGAGGAAGGGGGAAAAAACCCCCTGAATGGGGAGAACCAATTTTTCCCCAATTTTTTGGGAAAAAAAACCCTTTGGGCTTTCCAAAACTTTTGGGAAACAGAAAATTCCCCCCGGAACAAAACCCCTTTTTTTGAATCCTAAAATCCTTTTTAAAAATTTTTTTAAAATTTAAATTTTCCCCCAAAATGCATCCAAAAAACCTTTTTAAATCGGTTTTTGAATTCACCATGGCCCCGTCCCTTTGGCAGAGAAATTCCCCTATCTCCCCTGCCCCTTTTCAGGGGAAAGAATCCCTTTCTATTTTTTAGTTTTAAAAAAAACTTTTCGTTCCTCAAAGACCCGGGGAGGATAGCCCCCTTTTGTTTTTAAAAAGGGGGGTTCAAGCCCGTTTTTATAAATTTAAATTTTTGGGGAGAGAATTCTCTTTTAAATTACCCTTTGATGTATTTTAAAAAATTTTTTATTTTTTCCCCCCGAAGTTCTTTTTTCAAACTAAATAACCCTAATCTTGCTAATCTTTCTGGGGACTGTAGTTTCCCCCCAAATCCTTTTATTATTTTTGTTGCCCCCTTTGTACCCGTTTAAAACTCTACAATTTTTCCTGTGCACTGGTGGCCCCAAAAAATGTAAAACAATATTCCATGTGTGGTTAACCCGGGCTTGGGAAATGGGGGGAATAATGTTCCATCATTGTGCTCTATGCCCCCCTTTTAATGCACCCCATTTATCCTATTTGCCCTTTGGGTGCTTTCTGGGCCCGACACTGGCTGCTACAATTTAAATTTTACTGTCCCCCCAGGGAAATTTCCCCAAATTTCCCTTTTCCTGCCACTTTTACCCAAATTTTTTTTCCCTTTTTAAAATGTAATCATGGAATTGGGTTTTTTTCTTCCCCCTGGGGGCAATAACCTTCAAAAAATTTTCCCGGTTTAAACCTCATCGCCCTTTCCCCTGCCCAGGCCCCAACTTATCCAGATTTCCCCTTTTTATTTAAAATATTTTTCCTCTATTTGGGGTTGATTCTTTACAGGGGGGCTTAGTATTTGTTCCCCGCAAAAAATTTTTATTTTAAAATTTTTTTTTCCCGTGTAAAATTCCCCGTGTTAAGGGTCATTAAAAGAAAAATGTTTTAAAGGGGGATAGGGCCCCAAAACTGACCCTTTTGGGGACCCCCCTAGTAACAGCGATCCGTTTCTGAGTATGACCGTTAAAATTTCTACCCCTTTTTTTTTTAAAACATACCCTTTTCTTTTCCCACTTTCACACATTTTTTCCCCATTTTCCAAACCCTTCCATTTTATTTTCCAACCTTTTATTGGCACCGTTTCAATGGGGTTTTGAAAAATCCTTTGATATATGACATTTTCCCGTCCTCACCCCCATCCAGTCTTGCACCCGACTTCCTCATAAAAGCTGATGAATTAGTCTGCCCGGGCCCATCCCCCCATGAAAACCCTGCTGGGAAAGGCCCTTATACATTTTTTTTTTCAGTGGATATCCAGGATAGCATCTCTTTTTGGGGAAAAACCCTTTAAAACATTTTACCTACAACAGAGGGGTTAAGCTTTCTGGCCTTAGTAGTTTCCCGGGATCACTTTTTACCCCCCTTTTTTGGTTTTTTGGCACCCACATTTTTTATGGGGGGCCAATCCTTTTGGGGCCCCTACCCCCTTATTAGAACCCCGGGCCCAATGGAATTTTTTTAAAATAGGGGCCCTATCATGACAACACTTAAAATCTTCTTAGGGGCAAAAATGGGTGTATTAAAAGGGGGAAATTTAAATTTTCTGACTCCCCAAAAGGGGGAAATTTTTAAAAAGCATTCTTACCGCTTTCCCCGGGGGTTTCCAGAGTTTCCCCTTTAAAAAAAAGGTTTCTCCCGACGGGGGGGGGCGGGGTAGGGCTGGGGGTTAAATTTTTTTATTTTAAGAGTCCGGGAAAGGGGCCAGGGGAGTCTAGGCGGGTTTTTTCCAAATTTTTCCCGTACTTTTTTCAACCAATCTAGAAAAATCCCAAATAAACCGCCAAAATTTTAAGGCCTTATATCTGGGAGGTTTTAAATCCAACCATACCTTCCCCGGGCAAAAATCAGCTTCTTTTTTGCGGATTTTAGGGCCCAACCCGACCAAATTAAAATCGGAAAATGCCCAAAGTGTTTTAACACACTTTAAGAGTTTATGAAAGGGGGGTTTTTTTAAAGAGATAAATAATAATGTGTTGCAGGTTTTGAAACAAAACCCCTTTAACCAAAAAAATAAAACCAAGGTTTTTGGGTCAGGTTTTTTGCACTGAACATGGGTTTCCTTTTTAAAAATATTTTTGGGAAAAAACCCAAAAAAAAAAAAAAAATCTGGGTTTTCTCTTTCTCTTATGCCCCATAAAAGTCCCCAAAATTTTTATTTCAAATCTCCTGTTGGGGAATTCCCAAAAAATTTTAAAATTGTTTTTGGGGGGATAAAAAACTGCATGCTATCTAAAAAAAACCTTTTTGTTATCACTACTAGGGTACAGCCTGTACAATATGTGGTTTGGTTTTTTTGCAAGGGATTTGGTTGCATTTTGGGAAAGGGTAAAAACCCTTTGGGGTTTCATACATATCTTTACATAAAATAAGTACCCCTTTCCCCATTTTTCTAAATATTTTATTAATATTTTTTTCATGGGGTAAAAAAGGGGATTGACAGGGAAAACTCTTTTGCGGGCCCTTTTCTTGTTTCAAACTTCTGTAAAAAAAGGGGTTTCCTTTTCCCCGGGAAACCAATCACATTATACCGGGGAGGGGAAAAATTTTTAAAATTTGGGCAAATTTTGGGCCCCTTTTTCCCCCATTTGGGTATACTCCCTTTTTGCTGCCAGTGGTTTAAAAATTGATTGCTGGGGGTTGATTTAATTTTTGGGGCCAAAACCTTTTTTACACCATTTTGCAAGCCCGTACATGGGTTTCTTTTACATTTTATCAAAAACATAAAGTATTTTTCAGTTTTCTTCCCCGTTTGTTTTTAATGAAAAGATATAATTTCAATATTTTCAAAAAATTGTGAGGGGGTGTTTCCACTTTTTGTGAAATTTGGGTTTTTGAAATGTGCTGAAAAAGGAAAATTTTTTTTCATTTTTTTAATTTTATGTGTGGGGTTGGGGGGGGGGGGAAAAAAAAAGCATTTCGGGCCCTTTTTTTTGGGGGGGTCATTTTAATGGTTTTCACTGTGTGGTATAAATGGGCATAAATTTAAAACCCAATTAACCCCCAATTTCAACATCAAATTTATGTAACTTTTTCTCTTTTAGTATTTTTACATAATAAAAGTACTCTTTAAAAAAAACACTGAGAGACAGCTGTGTTAGGGTTTTTGTTTGAGGGATATTCTGCAGTTTTCATTTGTACCATTTTAGAGTTTATATGACCTTTTTAGATCACTTTTCATTCTAGATTTTGGGAGGTGGGACGAACACATTACAGAAACTCTGGTATTATTTATTTTATTTTCTACAGTGCTCATTGTGCGGAATAAATAACATGTGAACTTTACTCTGCAGGTAGATACAAAACAAAACAAAAACCACATTTATGTTGTTTTTTTTTTTAAATACTTTTACCGGGGAAAAAAAAATTTTTTTATCTTTTGATGTTGACGTATTTTAAAAGGAAAAAGGAAGGGGGCATCTTCTTTCAATTTCCCTTGGTTTTGGAAATTTTTAAGGGCTTGTTTTTTGTGGGATTAGTTAGTGTTTAATTGGGGATAAATTTTTGGGGTTTTCCCGGGTTTTTTATCACTTTTTTTTCTGGATTTTAGAGGCAGAATGCACAAAAAATATGGGAATCCTGGTATAATTTTTATTTTTCTTGTTTTTTTATGTTTTACCACTATTACACAATGGAAAAAAAAATTGGGGGTTAATTTTTTACATTACCTTTTTGAAAAACCCCTAAAAATTTTTTTTTTCTTGGGTTTCTGATCTTTTGTTAGGGACTTTTTTGTGGGATAATTAAAAGTTTTTTTGAGTACCCCCTTTGATTTTTTTATTTATGGCCCCTTTTTTTTTATGGGTTTTAATCCAATTTTTTTTAGACAAGGTAACTAAAAAAAGCAAAATTCAGGGAAAGGGTTTTTTTTTTTTTTTACAGTGCTCAACATGCTGGCTGAATTTGCAAAAATTTGGGTTTGTAAACTTGGGAATTTTCCCTACCCGCAATATCATTATTGGGATTTTTATTTATTTATTTTTTTTAAAAAGGATTTTGTTAAAGGGGATAAAAAGGGGTTTTTTAATTTTATCTCACTTTTTTCATTTTTTTTTTGTTTGTCCACTAAAGGGGGTTTTGAATAAAGCAATTACCAATAAAATTATGCCCTACAATTTAAAGGTTGGGGTTTAAAAACCCTTTTTAAGTACAACATTCTGGGAGGGCATGTTTTGAATGGGCCTTTTTTCCAAATTTTTTTTTGCGTGCCTTTGGGGCCCAAAAAATCCTTCCCCAAAATTTTTTTATTAAATTGTTTCCCAACGCCAAAAATTTTGGGCCACATTTAAAAAAATTTTTTTTTTTAGCATCCCCCCTGTTTTTAGCTTTTTTGTGCTTTCCCCAAAAAACCCAAAATTATTTTGGGTTTCGGTTTTAAAAAACCGGTACTTTTAAAAAGGAAAATTTGTTTTTAAAAAACCCTTTCCCCCATTTTAAGAAAATTTTTATATTCAAAACAAAACTTTTTTGTGGATTGGGGCCCCAAACCTTGGAAAGGAAAGGGGGAGTTTCGGGTTCACAAACTGATATGTCCCCCGACGCGTTTTTGGGAATGGCCTTAGTCCTGGTTCCCTTTGGGGAAATCAAAAATTACAAGGGTTTTTAAAATTTTGCCACAATAAGTTTGTGTTTGTGGGGCACAAAGGGCGCTGAAAAAAACACGTTTGGGGTTTCTGGAAATAAATATTTTTAAAATTTAAAGGGTTTTTTTACCGGTAGAAAGTTTCCCAGACTTTGCTAACGGGAAAACCCTGATTATAACAAAAATTGGGTAAGCTGAAAACGCCCTTCTCTCCTTTAATTTCTGGCACATGCTGCAACAGACCCGACACTTTTGTATGCACCAATTCTATGGGGACGTGTCGCGACAGGTTCGTACAATGACCCATTTTGAATTTGGGTCAACAAAATGTCCCGGGGCGATACTGTTGACAAAATTCTTTTAAAAATTTTTCAAGTTTTGAGGCTGAGAAAAATTTTTTGGACAGACATCATGCCACACGTTTTCGGTGAAGAAATGTGTCTCACAACAGGAAAAAATTTATAAAGTGCGTGAGAACATTCAACATATGATGAATTTCTCCCAAAAAACTTAATAATTTTGGCAGTTTTTTCAACATGTCCCCTCTGTTTTTGGGGATTCGGAATGTAGATGGAGAAAGAAAGGGCCCACTTCCTCAGTAAACCCTTAGAGGGAATGGTTCACTAATTTAATGGGTTTAAATCCCGGGGATCAGTACTACCATTAGGGGACATAACAGTATACCCAAAGCAGTTGTGTCTTCATGGGGAAAGATAGTGTGTCCTTTCTTCTTTTATAATTTCTGACGGGGAAAGTGTCTAAAGTAGAGCAACAGCCACATTTTCATTTATGATACCAGTTCTTTTTTAAATTTTTTCATTCTTTTTTCCCTAAAAGTAAATTTCAAAGGGTTGTTAACTGTAAATTTAACACCACATGGAATAATGAAATAAATGCATTTTAAGTGACTCCCTCTGTTTCCTTTCAATCGCCCACCTGCCCCGCTTAAAATTTTTCTCCCTCAACATTTTAAAGGGGCTGAAGTGTACTTAAAATTTTCTCTACAAACAAACCTATAAACCTTTGAGCAACTACTAAAGGCTGTCTGCTTCATCTTAGATGATTCCTCCAGCACTTACACTAGAAAGCAGAAAACAATTTAAAAGGGAGAAAAAGAGCCCCCAATGTTATCAGAATTATGTGCAGAGTTAATGAAGCAGGAATTTGGGAGGACATAGCACAAGCAGGAGAGTGATCTAAAGATGTTGTAATTTTACGAAACAACTTTTTTATAACAGTTTATCCAAAAAAATTTTACCTACCCAAAGGGTAAGTATATGACAATGATTAACAAATGCCTCCAATTTTCTTTCTTCTACAGCAGGCACCAAAAATAACATTTGCTGCCTGCTTGAGGAAAACAAAGAACAAATGAGCTAGACGTATCATATACTGGCACATATAGAAATGTATACCAAACATAAACAAGAATTATAATTAAAGAGCAAAATCTGTCTCAAGTCACCTTGATAGAAAAGTATTGACATACGGTTCTACATACAGCTAAGAATACAAGTATGTTTCATCTGCATTTACATTCATATTGATTTTTTGAACTCATTGTTTTCTTTTCAGCGCTTTGTATTTTTTCAATATTCAGTCAGATTTGTCTGCTGTTAAAATCTATACACAGATCCTTTTTTTTTTTTTTTTTTACCAATTATAGATGTGCACATAAAAAAAGATGTCTGATTATATGGATATTATGGAAATGTACAAGGGCTCACGACCACTGTCCAATACACTTGACCACTGTCAAATGTAGCATAGTTATGCTGGTTCATAAGAGGCTCTTGACCTTTAGAGCCAGAGAGCTCATATAACGCTTATATATTTTTTTAGTCTCCATATCTCTTATTAGAGAGAACACAGTCCCTTCAGGACCAAAAACTAGGAAAGACTTCTATAAAAATCTACCATGCATTCATGCAGACAAAATGCATATAAAGATAAACATGTTGAAACAGGGCGTATAAGTATTATTTTGCTAACACATCTAAGGGTTCCAGGTGTTAATTCAAGAATACAACCATAGACAAATAGATTTATTTGCTTACTTTACAACACAGATCTATTGCCTTTTTCCTTCATCTCTTAAATGGACATATTGGCACCAAACCTGTTGCCAGTTAATGGACATTTCCTTTCATTTGCACTAAGCAGGTTTGCAAACCTGAAACTTTCGTTTTTTCTGGACAACTTATCCAAAAGTCACATGGAATATAAGACTAAGGGTATGTTCACATGCCGTTTTTGGATCTGATTTTGAATCTGTTTTGTATCTCTAAAACGCATCCAACATGCAGGTGCGAATTTGGATGCGGTTTGGCTGCAGCAGGATCGCACCGTGTAGTATTAAATAGGGTGCCTGCTGCGTCTTTCAGATCAAGAATTGACATGTCAGTTCTTAGAACGGATTCAAAAGAAGGATCTGAAAGAAGCAAGTAAACACGCATCGGCGATAACTCGTCTGAACACCGATGCGTGTTTTACATTGAAAGCAATGTAAATCACACTGCTCATGGCTAGATCTGTGTTTGGGTCTGTTTATGGTCCAATAGACAGATCCAAACCTGCATCTAATAACATATGTTCACACGGACAGAAAACGCCGTTTAAACATACCCTAAAGCTTACTGAAGCAAAGTTTAGCTTTACAGTAAATGGATTTCTGTTTTACTTGCTCTCAGATCACAACAAAAGAGGATGAAAAGCACTGAAAAAGTTAATTTTCCCTGGGGCCATGAAATCAGAACATAAACCCGGGGCAATTTTAAAATTTTGTACATCGGGTTGAATACTGAAAGGGAAAAACATCAGCAGCATATAAATTTGAACGGGTAAAATTTAATTATATTTATAACCCTAACTTTAAAAACTCATTCAGCTTCAAATAAATCATAAGGCAAAATTTTTTTTATCTGATTTTGGAAAAGAAGTCCCCTATATTAATGGATTTATGGATTTTTTTTTTAACCCCAGCCCCCAAACCTAGCGGTTTCCCGGGATATATTTAAGAAACAAAAAAGAGAAAGAATTATCATTTTTGCTTCAGATAACATGAACACCCCAATACTATGAATCAGACTGAAGATCAACCCCTGGGGTTTGGCTCCCGGGGGAAACCGGAAAAGATTGCTTCAGAAGGAACAAAGCCTCCAATCAAATGTGATAAACTGATTTTTATCCCAAGCCAGATAAGATTGTTCATTACAATTTAGGCACTAAAATGCTGTATTAAAGTTGTGTAGATAACACACATAAATTGTGTGCATTTCATGTTATTTTTTGATATTGCCACTTGATAAGTGATTGAGTACATATGGAACCTTTGCTTTAAATGCCACCAAAGACTTGCTTACGTAGGACAGCCTTCATGTATCTTTTTTACTAACGAAAGGCACATTAACACCATTAAGTCATTAGTCTGTGCAAATAATATTACATCTGGGCCATTTCACTATTACATTGTTTTAATAATTTACAGAGAGACATTATCCCAACATTTTTTGGTTTAAGTAATTATTTAAGCTTGCTGCACCTTCTTAAATATTGTCCAACGGAAATAAAGAAGAGATCATTAACAGTGATTTAAAGCGTTTTTGGTTAAAAAATTTACAACTCAAATGCTGACATATTGGCTGTAACTATAGGCTATATATGTGCCAGCTGTACACATGTTCCCGATGGATGTGTTTTTTAAGTGAATTAAAGACCATGCAATTATATCTGAGTTATGATACTGATTAAAAGCTATTAAGTATTTGGATGACTAGATACAGCCTGTTGAGTCAGTTTTAAGAGAATACATTTTCTGGCCTTTACAGGACAAGCAAAAAGTCTGTTTACATAAAGCATTTGTCAATTACATCTAATGAGCGTTAATCATGATCAAGCCAAATGTAAATGTGCAAAACATTATTAGAGTTAATTTTGATGTTCATAGAATAAATTATCTGCAAAGGTTTAGGGTGCTTTCACACAGCACAGTTTGGGTGCAGTTTTAACTGCGCTCCAAAAAACTGCCTTTATTACCACGCTTTTTTAGTTGTCTAAACTGTTCAAAAAGGTGTTTCAAGTTTTTAATGACTGTGTTTTTAAGTCTTTTTGGATTAAAAAATTTCACTTTTTTATTACTCCTTTCCAAATAGTTTAGATGATGGCAAAAAGCTTTCCCGGTAATAAAGGCAGTTTAAATTTGGGGCACAGTTAAAACTGCACCAAAATGCGCTGTGTGAAAGGAAACCCTTTAAAGTGTCTTATGCATCCATAGAAGTTGATTGCTTGCTCCACTTGTTAAAGCCACAATACAGTTTTATTGCAATCACCCAATTTATGATCTTTTGAGCCTAAATTTTTCAGACAGCTTGATTTTAAAATTTAAAAATTTTTCCCCTTACAACAAGTACAGAGTAACCCCAATTTGCCTGCTGGATTTTCCTATCACTACTTTTAGTTTAAAAACCTAAAAATGATCATATATTAGGATATGAGAACCTCAGACAGTAGCTAAAGTTTTGCAATTTTGTTTTTCCTTTCCATTTTTTTTTAGCATGACAACAGGAAGCTATTTTATGGTGGTTGTCATAACAAAGTGAGAGGGAAAAGTTTTTTTTTTTAAAATTTGGGTTTCGATCTCACTTTTTTTATTAAATTTAAATTTTTTTTTTCCCTTTGGGATTGAAAAAACTCTTTAATCCAAAAATTTTTTGAAATATTTGTACAATTTTGTAAAAATTTTGCTTATTTGAAAGAAAGTGCAAAATAACTGAAACAATAACCCCTCAAATGACATTAACCTCTTCCACCGGTCATAATTTTTTTAGCTTGTAATTTTTTTCCTCCTCACTTTTCCAAAAAGTCATTCTTTTTTTTTATCTTTAAAAGACCTTTTGGGCCTTTTTTTGGGGGTGAAAAAGATGAACTTTTTAATGGTGCCATTGACCTTACCATAGAGTGTACTAGGAAACCGAAAATCAATTCTAAGGGTGGAAATTAAAAATGGGGCTTTAGAAAAGGGTGAATTAAATGCTAAAAAACAGACAAAGGGATCCCCGCTAAATTCCCGCCTAAAAATGTTGGGAAAAGGAAGGGCAAAAATGTTCCTGTACAAACTTTTTTTTGGGCCCATTTTTTCGCCAAAAAAAACTCTTGACCCCCTTTTCCCTTATATAAAAAAAATTAAAAATTTTGGGTATACCTAAACTAGGCGCTTTAAAAACGACAGGCAGACACATTTTAATTTCGCCTTTAAAAAAGGGCATTAAATATAGTACAAAGATGCCTATGCACCCCCATAAAAAAAATGGTCTATTGAGGGGCTTTTCATACACTTTTAAAGATACGGGTTTTGCGCCTCCATTATGGGAAGGGTGCATTATTTTACACAAAAATGATGCGCTATTTCGCCCCCGATTCGCAATGCGCCTTTTTAGGCGCATTTAGGTTTTTCTATGCAAAAGGGAACCAAACACCAGAATTTTTTGAAAAGGGTCATACTTTCAGGGCCCCTTTACACTGAAAAAAATGCCCTAAAACTGCCATGACGATGCCAATTTTTGGACATGTCGCCCTAAGGATCCAGTCTGCAATATCAGCTCAAAAACAGTATGCAATAAAATAATGTATTCAAGATTTGTACTTGAACATGGTTTTGGGGGCAAACATCCTCCATCTCATTCTAACCTGGTCACAACGAAGTTTTCTTTATTTTTATTATTTATCATATCATAAACTCTATGGTAGAAGCATTAAAACTTTTACATAGAGTATTTACTTAATAAATCAATCATTGTCAACTCTCTTTTAGTTTGGTATATGTACTTTTGAGTGATACCTGCCAAATAGGAAGATAAAACTGCTTGATGCTACATACTTTACAGTTACCACCTGGAAGGACCGAGAGATTAACCCTATAGAAGTAGCATTACTTATAGATGTCTTGTAGCAATACATTCAGTTTCAGAAAAGGTATCCTTAAAATACCTGTTATTCCAAACTGGAGCATTGTCCAAGTGCCCTCCAACTTCTGATTTCTTTTTTTTTCTTTTTTATTTTTAGTATATTTCTTATCGGGTAAAATACTGAGAATCCTGTTTCCATCGATTCAATTATATAACAGTTCAGTATATAGGTGTACCTGTTTACCATATTATCTTTATAAATAACATTTCAAGCCAATTTTATTTGAGTTGTTAAAACCACCTTCCAACATGAATTTTAGTAGGTATAAAAATCCTATGGTGTAGTACAAATGATCTGATGTCCAACATTTCCAAAATCCTTTTCTTGTATCATGTAATGAATCTTTTTGTTAAGTATAACTGGCAACATATGTGGCATGATCATGTTTTTTTTTTAAGTTGTCCACTTTCTAATCACCAGGACCTTGATGTGCATGTCTTAAGTTATATCTTTTCATCCAATGGTATCATTCCCTGTTTTTTTTTTTAAGTAATCCATGTAAATGTCAAGCTGTAATAAGTCTTAAGACAGGATACCTATCAGTGTAATGTATTTCATATGTTGTTCCAGTTATGTTCTATAATTCATAGGCACTGGTTAGAAGGTATACGTAACATTGTGTATACATAATCAGGTGCCTTCCCTGTGGAAAGACCCACCAATAAAACATAGAAACATAGAAGATTGACAGTGGAAAAAGACCACATGGTCCTTTTATTATTTCCTTCTTATATTTATCTTAGGATGTACATATCCATAGTAGGTCTACATTCACTTACTGTTGATTTTTCAACCACATTTGTTGGATGTTGGTTCCAGGCATCTACTACTCTTTCAGTAAAATGATATTTTCTGACTTGGTTTCTGATCTCTCCACCTATTCCCAGCTAATATCAGACTGTGTCCTTCTGTTCTTCTGTATAGTTTCCTCCTAAACCTCATTTAACCCTTTAACGAGGTTTAACTATGTCCCTACTTTCTCTTCTGTCTTTAGGAACATACAAATTAATTTATTTCTTGGTAAATTTTGTGCTTAAGGCCTTGCACTATTTTAGTAGTCCATCTTAAAACCTGTTCTATTTTATCAACATCTTTTTGAAGCTGAGGTCTCCAGAACTGAACCCAAGCTTCCAGATGTGGTTTCTCTATGCAGCAGGCTCACAATCTCCCTCTTTCTACTGGTTATACATCTTGCTATGCAGCACAGCATTCAACTTACTTTTCCTACTGTGTAGGGTACTGTTAACTCATTTTGAAAATATCGCAACTCAAAATGAAAAATATTGTTTGCCCATTAAGGCTAGGTTCACACGGTGTATTTGCAGGGCGTAATTACGCCCCGCAATTACGCCGTGTGGCCGGGGGCGGGGAGGGAGCGGGGGGGCCAGCACCTTGCCGGCCCATAGACTTGCATTACCGGCGGCGCGTACACGCCGCTGGTAATTCACATGTCAATTATCTCCCCCCTCGGGGTATTCGCCGAGCAGGGAGAGGAGACGTAATCCACAGTTCTCTATGAGAACTGTGGATTACCGTAATGACTTGGACGTATTCCAGCCGTAATTTGCGCACTCCGGCGCGTAATTACGGACTGAAATACGTCCAATTTTAAGCCGTGTGAACATAGCCTAAGAGGATACAATTGGTTGGCTTTTATACTGTGAAATTTTCATTAGTTATGTGAATAAGGAAACCAGATACTATAAGGGTATATCAGGTTGGAACAGGCAAAGGAGACTGAGACCATCTGACATACTAATAGCATGAAAATGAAAATTACAATACAATTTAACTTTGTGTATCATCTATTTATGGATTGTGAACCTATGAAACACATATGGGGCCACTTGTCTGAAAACTGTCCAGGTCTAAAATTCACCTTGTTGCCCATAGCAACCAATCAGAGTGCCACTTTCATTTTCTAGAGCACCATATGAAATTAAATGGGTGCTGTGATTGGCTGCTATGGGCAACAAAGGGAATTTTAGAACTAGACAGTTTTCATACATGTGGCCCATGGACTCTCTCTAGAACGTTGACGGATGTATATTTTAATGTGTATCTGTTGAAGTTTGGAATATTTAGATATTAATAAATGCTTATTGTTTAAATATACAGCACTGCTTGCTGTTGAAGAATTACAATACTTCTATGGGCGCTCAATGTTGGAGCACACAACAGCATGATCCTCCATGATTATTGAAGTTAGAGGGGTGTCCTGTGATTAAAAAAAGCTTGTCTATTGGGGCATGAAAAAAATAGATGCCTATAAATAGTTTCAGGGTCACATGAAGACTGAATGGTGATGTCACCTGCCAGGATCACTGGGACGACCGCAGCACTGGAATGACTGGGTCTACAAAGTAAATTTTCATTTTTCTTTCTATTTTTTATCATGCCCTGAAGGACTACAAAGCTTTTTTAGTCAGTGAACACCCCTGTATGTGATTGCTTAAATTCTTTTGCATGCTAACTTCACTTTTATTGTGTCATGGAAATGCTTCTTGAGCAATTACCTAGAATGGAATTGCTACTTGTGTAATTCCCAAAACAGGCAAGAGTGACAGAGCAAGTCAAAACCCACTGAAACAACTACCTGAAATCCAACACTAGTCTGGGTAGCAGAGCTTAAGGTAACCCCCTAGGGTTTCACCAGAATCCACCACAAGGCAGGTTGAATTTGGTTGCTAGGGACCTGGGTTGCATCTGCAGAGATTATGTCAGATAGCAAATGCAAGGGTGAGAGACAGCTATGAACTAACCAGGGATCACTAGAAAGAATCAAGAAGAGAAGAATACAAACAGCAGATTAAGCGGCGTCAATAAATCGAGCCAGGGTCAAAAGCTAGAAGAGTACAAATGATCCAAATCAGAGAGCAGAAGAGTAACCAAGAAAAGAGGCTAGCATCTGAAACCAGAAGAGTATGAAAATAAGGCAAAGGTAAGCAATGGAACAAAATGGAGCCAGGACACATAATGCAATAACAGACAAAAGACAGAATCAGAGTCAGGTTAAATTACCCCACTTCAACCATTAAATAGACGCAGGTTTGTATTAATTTTGCTAACACCAGCTTTGGGTATGTTTTACCTGCATTAAATGCATAAATTAACTAATAGTATGGGGTCACAATTATATATGTTATATTTTATTTGAAGATCATTTTTCATCAGAGAGACAGGAGTACTTCCTTAATGAACACCCATAAATATACATAGAATATGTAAATCATATAATATCTAATTGCTCCTATTAGCGAAACAGCACAGGAAAGTGGATTGGTGTCATAGTCTGATTGTATGAATTGTATAAAAGTCACTATTAACAAAGACATACATTTCAAGTAAGTGTGACAAAGAAAAAGCTTTGTACAGTTTGTATGTAACAAAATCTATACTTTTTATGTATGTTATATAAATTTGTGATTAGAACAATAAACTTTTGCATTAATTACAATTACTTCTGAAACAGGCAATTGGTTTGAATGCTTAATCCTTCCCCAACATTTAGGACGACATGTACGATCGGGTTTTTCATCCTTTTCTGGTGTAAAATGCGCCTAAGTGAGCAGTCTACGATGTCTAATGCGCCTAATGAATGTTTAGGCGCATTGTTCATAAGACTCAACACTTTCTAATGCGCCTAACATGAGGGGGCTTTTGGGAGCGTTCTGGGGGCGTTATGGAAGCGTGTCACACCACATTCGTATTAATAGACACATATATGAATGTGGTTCAGCAAAACTAGGAGCATTACTGCTCGAACAGGCAGACCTGTTTTAACGAAGTCGAAGTGGAGCTAGATTTGCTGTTAGGGAAAAAAAATGTCCCTTATTTCTCAACTTACACCAGTACAGTAATAAAACGTAATTTATGATAATTATCAAACTATAGAAAATTAAATTATTTAAATTTAATAAAAAAAATTATCATATAAAATTAATATAAAAATATGCTAAAAATATAAAAATATCTTCTTTAAAATGCATTTAAATTCAATAGAATCTAAAACTAGTTTTACAGTTAATAACCCACTGATGTTGTTGTTCAGATTTTATAATTTTTACTACATTAAGTTTGAAATTTATTTTTGATGCTCTCACCCTTTATTCTACATACGGCAAGAACCAGCACACCATAGGTATTTCTGGGACCTGTGGTCCACCAAGCAGTATAAGTACAATAGTTTCTATTCAGTGACATGCTATTCTAATGACTTTTCTTTTATTTTCAACCTATCTATAGCCTTTATACATGTTTGGAGCATTACTAATGCGCTTAATTTTCGTAATGCGCCTAACACATAGACAAGGCACGTCGAACTTTAGACTCCATTTAGAATCGCACAAAAACCACTTTCATACATTCAGGCGCATTACATATTGAAAACGAGACTCAACAATTCACTTCAAAACGCCTTCCTTCATGCATGTCTCCCTTAATGTACATGTATGCTATTAAGTTTGGGAGCAATCAGGCTTACCAGCTGAGTGCACTCCATACTCAGCAGCTGTTTGCTGTTTACTACAGTTATTAACTTTTGTCAACAGCCATGACCAGCAACTTCAATCCCTGTCATCTATTTATTTTTAAGGAGTAAAATTTACCAAAAACTATATAAACATGGTATTTGTGTAATCATATTGACTCACAATAAATAATAAACTTTATACACAATAAATGGCATTTTTCTCCATTTCATGCCCTAACAGTGGTTAACAGTTGAAGAGCCTGTTTGATCAATTGAAGAGTCTCAAGAACAAAGCTAAACGGCGAACCAAAACCCAAGAATTCAAGGAGAAGGAATTTGTTAATGAACTTGAAAATTTGTTGGGTGTCGCTCACGCTGATGCCATGAAACTTATAAAACTTCAGGAAGACCGTGACTTTTTGCTTGCTCAAAGAAAAAAAGTTATCGTGGAAGCATGGGACCATTAGACAGAAAGCTGGCCAAGTTCGAGGAAATAAGATTTGTGAAAGAATTACAGGTGGGAAATGAAGAAAAAAGGAAACGGAGCAAGTTCAGCAGTCGTTAGTATCTGCTGAACTTAACAGTAGTGGTAGCAGTTGCAGCGACAACGATAGTGATGAAGGGTATTTTAGTCTCAAGAAACGTAGTATACCTGTCAACATTGTGACTCCAGAAATTGTGAATGATGCTGCAGAATGCTCCATTGCACTCATGAGTACATTCAATTCGTCACTGAGCACTCAAGAAGACCAGAAACAGTTTATTTTTCTGTGTGTGGAGAAGCATCGTCATGACTATCCTGAACCAAATAAAGCATGTTTCGCAAAAAAAAGTGAAACTGCTTTAAAATTGTTCACTTTGCTGCGATACAATAATTGTTAGTTTTATGATGACTAAGTCACCAGTAAACAATGTTGAAATGCTGTGAAATTTTGTGTATGTTACAATGACACCAAAGGAAATAATTCCCAGGGGTGAGACTTAAAAATTTGCACAAAAATTTTTTGACTGACACACTAAGGACCGCCTTATCTGATGATACAAATCCCACCATCATCAATTTTTTGGGAGGTGTGACTCTGAATTATAGAGGCCTTTAAGGCATGTTCACACGGCTTAATTGCGGGACGTAATTACGCCCCGCAATTACGCCGTGTGGCCGGGGGTGGGCGGGGAGCGGGGGCGTGAGCGGGGGGCCGGCACTTCGCCGGCCCATAGACATTCATTACCAGTGGCGTATACGCCGCTAGTAATTCACATATCAATTATCTCCCCACCCGGCGGCTTCGCCGGGCGGGGAGAGGAGACGTAATCCATAGTTCTCTATGAGAACTGTGAATTACTGTAATGAATGGGCCGTTTTCGGCCCGTAATTGGCGCACTTCGGCGTGTAATTACGGACCGAAATACGGCCCATTTTAAGCCATGTGAACATAGCCTTAAGGTTAAAAATTAACTTATTTTTCTTCACAGTGCCATAGCAACTTTCTGAGTGGTCCTTGAATAAGGCTGGGGACCATGCAATATGCCAATGTGTCCACCAAAGTGGGATTGAAGTAGCTTTCATCTGTCCTAGAGTGTCTCAGTGGGTTTCTGAGAGGCTACTGCCCATGACAGTCTTTCCTGTTTAGCTGTTTCAAGCTAAGTTGAAAAAATCACTCTATATGGATTTGTTCTGTACTGCAGGCCATTGTGGCTTTGCCACAATCTTTCATGGATTGTCCAACTTATCACAGCCATCAGTCCCAGTCCCATCTCTTTAAGGACCACGCTACTTAAAGGGATTTTGCCAAGATGTGATTTCCTTAGCTAACAGGATGTCACTGTCCTCTTCAGTCTTTAAAAAAGGGGTGTTGTGTTCCTGTGCTTAAAAAACAAGTGCTTCCTCCATGATGTCATCGCATCACCTCCCATGCACACTCATGAGGCTGATACTCATTATGCAGTCAGCCTTTGTAGTGTGAGAAGCTCTGAGGTCTAGCTTAGCAAACATGGTGTTTGGCTAAATCACAGAGGAGAACTATGTATTGTTCACAAGCTATATATGTTTTGTTTTCTCCCTCTTATCTATGTCACGTCAAAGGAGGTACAGTGAGCCCTGACTGGAACCCAGTCCACTGTTCCTGCCTGCTTGACGTGCTGCCTTAGGCGGCAGACGGCAACTGGGCAACAGTCCCTGCGCTGCTAAAGTGCTGGGGCCGTCAGGAGGAAGAATAGTCAGACAGTTCGGGTCATTAACAACTCGGGAACGCCAAGCCACAAATCAGAACCGGAGAGTAAACGTAAACAAGCCGGGGTCAAAAGCTAAACGGGCGCGAGGTACAAAATCAGAAGACAAGCCGGGATCAGGAGAACAAGTAGAGGTCAGGTACACAGGTAAGCAAACAACAAACAATAGCACAGGTAGCAAGGCAGCCAGGAGAATATCACAGGCGCTGCACTCAGCCTTCAGGGAGTTTAAATGGGATTCCCGGACACCGCCCCAGCAGCCAATTGGAGCGGCCTCTGGGTCCTCCCATTGGCTGGTGCGACGTGCCCCCTGTCCGGAGTGGCTGGGCCTCTGTCACTCACAGAGCTACCAGCCGACTGTCTATCAGGGTGGGGTCACAATTCAGCTGCTGCAAAGTGTTGCTCCCTGCAAACTGAGCGCCGCCTAGCCCTGACAATCTACTCAGGATCTGAGCAGGCAACATGCATTCACTGATTACTGCAGGGGGGAGAAGGAGGGCAGGAAAAAAGATAAGATGGATGGAGCAGGGAGCTAACTGCATGTTTCCTTATACAATTACATTACAGTGATCCTCTGACTCTCCTATTCATGAAAGGCTGTGTCGGAACCTCAGAGAGACATTGTAATGTGAGGATACGTGGTGGAGGCGTGACTGGAGCACATGCCCAGTAGCACTGCTCTGCTCACCCCCTCCTTTCAAAGCTCGTTCAGAAGCCAGGAGCTGGCCAGAGCTGGCAGTAAACACTTTTCAAGTAAGTAAGGCTGCAGCTGTGACAGCTTAAATTTTTCTTAATTATATATATTTAGAAAAGCTATTACATTTTTTATGATACTACATCAACATTAGATTGTGGCAAAACTTCTTTAACTAGTAAAAGCAACAATAACAACAGAACATTTCTAACTTCACACAGGTCAACTTCAGCTTTTTGTTTTCTTACCAACATTTAAATCTTCAATTGTAGGAGGAAGAGGTACTTTCTGTCACTGTGAAAATATTTTTTTTTTAAAGTATTGGAATTTTTACACTACTTTTGTCCAGACCAACCTTTTCATTGCTAGATTTGGTTGTTAATCCTCTTACTAGGCCTCATGCTGCCGATATTTCCTGATCCACTAGTATTTTTCTTTATTTCTGAGCTTGTACTTCCACAGTGACTCACCAATGGCTCCCAAACTTGCACAATCTCTGTCTTTCTCTCTCTCTCTCATCACTTACCAGCTTGTTCAAGTGCAGCACCCCAAGCTTACTGATTGGCTGTCCATCTCACTGTCACTATACACAGGCCCAACTCTGCCTGCCTGAGATATTAACCTTTAGGGTATGTTCACACGGCTTATTTGGATGCTGATTTTTCAGCGCCCAAAACAGCATCAAAACTTTGCCTAAAACATACTTCTTCAGAAGAGGTGTTAGGCGCATTTCTTGGTGCTTTTTTTTGCGTGTTTTTGGATGAGGTTTTGGACAAGGTTTTCAACACTGTTTTCACCCATACAAATTAATAGTACAAAAACTGTGCCTAAAAACGCTCCAAAAATGCGTAAAAAACGCGCTAAGAAACGCGTCTAAAAACGGCCCGAGGTTTTGGACAAGGTTTTGAAGCTCTCCATTGATTCCTATGGGGATTTTCAGCACTGAAAATGCTTCAAGAATTAACATGACACTTCTGTTTCAGCAGCCAAAACAACGGCCCAAAAAAAGCCTAAAATGCAAATAAAAACCTTGTCGTGTGTGAACTACAGTGCTGTTTTACATAGGATTCAATGAATATTAACTGGAGGCATTTTGGAGGCTTTTTTGATGCTGTTGTGGGTGTGAAAACACTCTGAAAATAGCATCAAAGTCAGCTGTGTGAACATACCCTTAACTGCCATAACCAAGCCAACTTTCTCTCCCTGGTTTACCACAGCAACTGACATGGCTACACAATCAGAACACAAGTGTAAGTCCAACCCCTTACACAACACCAAGGGTACCATAAAATAGATATGACAGAAAGATAACTATTTAGGACAAGCCCCAAGGACTACTACTACTAATATCTTCACCTGGTATATTCCCTCATCACCTTGGCAGCCCAGGGAGTAAAGGAAGCTTGGTTGAGGCGATCCAATCTCTGTGATCATTGATTATAGCTTCTATTTTATCCTATACTACCGGTGTCAGACTGAGGTGTATGGGGCCCACCAGTGAAGTTGATCGTTAGGGACCACCAAAAGAGTTGATTCTTGGGGCCCATCCTACAACTTCTGTACATTACTGCACATAACTCTTGCACACAGTCTCTTTCTTTGCCGTTCTCCCTGAAAATACACCCTACACATTCCATACCTAGAGTGTCACGATCCCCAGAAGATCACCAGGGGTTTCCCCTATACACCTGTGGGCCATTCTGAACCTTTATACCACCCTCTGGGTTGCTGCATTGTTGACTGTGCTCATGCCTTCTTTGCTCTTGAGTAGTGTTGATCGATTTAATTGAGAAAAGTTAAAAACGAGTCGATTTTTACGGGTTTCCTGATTTTGATCAGATCTGACTTTTTCTGTAAAATCGACACCCCGTGCCTTTTTCACTTTGACTTTAAGCTGCTTCCTGTATTTTTGGTGCTATCCAATCAGTGCAGAGCACAGAGGGGTCAAAATTGTCACCACTGAGGGTGTAGGGATCTCATTGGCTGCTAAAATCACATGACCTTGTTCTATGTTTTACACTGTATTTCCTGTTGAACGCCATTTCGACTTTACTCTCTGTACTGAACACACTGCTGCCTCTGTGTGCTTGTTTGTCATCAGGCAGAAACACTATTTTCTAGCGATTTACACATGAAAAGCTGCTAGTTAGATTAGTCGGGGGAGGGGGGGAGTACAGTTAGCTTAGGGAATCATACACATCAACTGTTAGGGAGTTAGGGAATTTTATATAGTTTTTGTATAGTATATAGTTTTGTATAGCTGGCTGCATTTTTCCCATTTTTATTCAGAGTGCCCAAAAGTTCATTTCTCCTGTTTTGGGGTTCCAGCTACTGCAGAAGACACCATCAGCAAGTCTGCCATAAAAAGAAATGCAAGTGTTGCTTTCATGGTTCTTCCATAACACAGCATTAGAAAGAAATCTTTTTTAATACTATTTGCTTGTAGTTAAATTTTTTGATTCAAGCAGACTTCTGTGTCACACTGTTGCTGTCAGGGTTCTTCCATAAGACAGTGTTAACAGATATTCCATAGAAAAAAAATTCTATTTCTACTCCTATTTGCCAGTTGCAATGTATAGGCATTTAAGAACACTGTTGATTTGCTGTCAGGGTTCTTCCATAAGACCCTATTTCACAGATGTTCCATAGAAAAATTATTTTTATAATCTTAATTGCCAGTTGGAAGGTATAGGGATTTAAGAACACTTGTGATTTGCTGTCTTTGGAGTACAGTTCTTCAATAAGAGACTGTGAACAAATCTTGATCTTTTTAATGCTAATATTTTTGAACATGGAGCAAACTAGAGGTGGTAAGCGAGCAAGGAGGGGCGTAGGACGTGGAGCTACAGATACGAGACAAGGCACTCCTTCCAGTGCTCTGGACAACACACAAGCGAGTACATCGTCAGTTGCAGTACCGTCAGGCCTGTCATCGCTTGGTCAGCTCCCTGTGCATCTGATTACTGAAGAGTGTCGGCAATCTGTTCTTCAGTGGTTAACACAACCTGCATCGAACTGTTTTACCTCCTCATCCTCTCAGTCATGGCCACAAATGTCATCATCGTTGTCATCAGTCCAATCCGAAGCAAAGACAGCCCAAATGTCACCCAATGTACAGACTGCTCCAGATAATACATATTCTGAAGAGCTCTTTGATGACACAATGCAGTTGGGGTCAGAAGGCATTTCAAAAGATCAAGATGCCAAAGAGGATGATTTTGTCTGCTCTGACGCCCAATCGCTGATGCCCTCATAGGAGGAGAAGGAAGCTGGTCCATCGACAGAAATCCCGAGCGGTCAGCAATGCCTCGCAGTGCATGTGGCTTCTAGCCCGCAGCTTGAGGATGTAGACTGTCAGGAACAGGAAGTCATCTGTGATGATGACATTGCGGATTCAACTTGGTTTTTCAGCAGCAGCTTGCAAGCGCCTCATCAGTGGAGGAGGAGGATGATGGGGCAGTGACAGCACGGGTCCGACCTCAGAAAAGGACAGGGCGGTCGCACAAGTCCGCTGACATTAATCTGCCAGCCATAGTCAGTGGTGGCAGCGAGAACATTGCTACTAGGTTTTCACCGTCGAAGAGGTCCAGGACTTGTATTGCCTGGACCTTTTTCGATCAAGCATCAGATTCGCTGACCGACTTCCTATAACGGAATTGCCAACAAAGCCTCAGTAGAGGAAAGAATCTAAAGAGTTTAACCACCACAAACATGAATAGGCACATGCATGCAAAGCATGAATTGCTGTGGAGGAGTCACTTGGAGAAAAAAGGCCACACAGGTCCTGGGCTTCCAAATACCGTGACATCTTCTGCCTCCTCCTCCTCACTTCCAAGCCCAAGAGGTCCTCTGCTGCCGATGTGCCGGAGCAGCATGAGCAAAAACCATCCCCAGTCCCAGACACTGTCGGCCAATTCCCACCACCAGCAACTCAGTCTACACCTTCCCCCAGTGTGACCTGCACACAGTACAGCAGCCAGTCTGGCAGCCAGCCTTCTGTGTACCAGTTGTGAGAGCAGAAGAAACGCTTTCCCCCAACCATCCCAAAGCCAAAAGCCTGAATGTCGGCATTGCCAGGCTTTTGGCCTTGGAAATGTTACATTTCCACCTGATGGACACAGATTGGTTCTGCCATGTCTTGGCCCTGGCATGCCCCAATATCAGATGCTGAGCAGGCATTTCTTTGTCAGAAAAGCTGTCCCTGTCCTGGCCCGCCACATTGCAGAAAAGATCTCCAGCGTGTTGGTTGCATCTATGTCCACCAAAGTCCATCTCACTACAGACACGTGGACTAGTAAGCATGGTCAAGGGCGTTAAATCTTACTGAATGCTCACTGGGTGAGTTGGGTGGATGACAGTGCCTCTGGTGATGATGGGTCTCAGGCTCAGCGGACACTCTTCCACACTGCTGGGATGGTGCAGAGTCCAGATCTCCAACATCGATGGGTAGTATCATGTGCCAAGAGAAACCAGGCCATTCTCAAATTAATGTGTCTTGGAGATCATCAACACACAGGTCAAGAGCTGTGGACAGCTCTGCGGACGGAGAGCGACCAGTGGCTGGGTGCTAAGAACCTTGCACCAGGCAATGTGGTGTGTGACAACTGGAAAAATCTCCTTGCTGCACTTAAGATCAGTACACTTACAAACATCCCTTGCCTAGCACATGTCCTGAACCTGGTTGTGCAGAAATTTCTCAAGCGCTACCCGGGTCTTAACTTCCGGCGTTCGCACGCTGCTTTGTCCCGGCTGGCTGCGTTACAGCGTCATCTTGCCTCCCCGTCAACCGTCTCATTGTTGACGTGGCAACATTCTGGAATTCCACCCTCCACATGCTCCAGCAATTGCGGCAGCAGCGTAATGTCATTATGCAGTATGAAGTGTCGTATGGACTGTCGAGCAGTGGTGTGGACCCTGGGGTGTTGAGCCATAGAGAGTGGAGGCAGGTGAAGGATCTCTGCACCATCCTTGACAGTTTTGAAGAGGCCACCAAAATGGTCAGTCAGGTCGATGGCATTTTCAGCATGACCATTGATCATATTTTTATTGGAACAAGTGTTAGACACTCTGGGGCAGCAGATCCCAGCAGTGATGGAGGAGGAGGCGGACACGGATGCAGACACAGAGTCTTACTCACTGTCGGATGTAGAAGGCCTGACTGTTTCCAATTTTATCGGTCTTGTTTAGGCGGTGGTTCCAGGTCCAGGGCTGGTGCAGGACGGCAGTTCAGCTCACAGAGTAAAGCGCATGAGGCTAGCCAGGGCTCTGGTGATGCTCAAGATAAGGAAGTGGAGGAAGATGAGGAGGCCGGTACTGATTACCCTTCAGTGGTAAGAGATTGGCACAGATTTCAGGAGGAAGAGGAGGAAGATCCCGTTAGTGCCCCTCGACCGCGAGGCTTGGGAGATCCCGGCAGCATCTTACACATGAGTGCTTGGATGCTACATACCTGCAACATGATCCACGCATCAAGGCAAATCAAAATGAACAGCGATTACTGAGTGGCCACCCTCCTTGATCCACGTTACAAGACAAAAATGAGCACTTTCCTTCCACCCACACAAATTGACAGTAGAATGTAGGAATTTGAGACAGTGCTCATTGACCAACTCGAGACATCTGTTGTGTCTTCTTCACATTTGAATGTCACGGTGGAACAATGTCAGCAATGTGCCAGCAGAAGAATGGCAAATAGCCACAGCATCAGCAGCAGCCAGTGTGGCAGAAGCTTACTGGGTGATATTTTTCACTGGTTTGTTACCACTTCACTAACACCTGCAAGGCAGGGCAACATTCAGACACACCGAGAATGTAAGAGCATGGTCCATGAATACCTGGGGCTCAACCCCAATGTTTTTGGACTTTGGCTGGACACATTCGACTTCTGGTTGTCCAAACTGGATGAATGGCCTGAGCTGAAACGGCAGGCCAAAGAAGTTTTATTCTGCTCGACAGCCAGTCTTCGGCATGCCATAGAAGTTTTATCCTGCTCCACAGCCAGTCTTATTTCGGAACGAACATTCAGCACAGCTGGCGGAGTGATAACTGAAAAACGTATCCATCTTTCCCCCGAGAGTGTGGATCATTTGACATTTATCAAAATGAATCAAGCATGGATCTCTGACGATTTTGTTGCCCCAGTTGCCGATTTCTCCGACTAGTAAACTGTAGCACGTCTTCTTCGCAATTTGAAATACACAGTCCATCAGTCATCTATTAACATTAGTCATCAGTCAGTCTGCCGTAACTCATCTATTAACTGTTTCAGGCCCCATATAGTCAAATCAAATTGGATCCCCACCCATTACTACTTCCAATTTTTTTTAACATATTTGTGGGCCCCTTTTCGATTAGGGCCCATGACAGGAGTACTGCCCAATTGGCACTCTTGACGGTAGCAGCCAGTACGGGGCCCTGCATCCTGAGGTGTTCCAAAAGCCCCTTTGATACTTGAGAAGACCCCGGTTTTGGAAATGGCTCATGGTAACTGCCATGGGTGCCAATAGGGCAGTACTTCTGTCAGGGGCCCTGATCAAAAAGGGGCCAAGTGACAAGTTAAAAAATAGTAAAGGGTGGGGGCCCCATTTGATTTAGCTGCATGGGGCCCTGAAACGGTTAAGAGATGACTGATGGCAGCCATGACGACCACTGCATCCCTATAACTACGGTCCTGCAGTTGAACCTCCATGTTCCCCATTGAGATTTTCTTGCTGCCACCACTAGGGATGAGCGATATTATCGCTAAAAGTTGAAATCGGTACGGTTTTTAGGCTTATCGGAAATTTCCGATCACGCGATAGTTTAGGTGACAATCTGACAGATAATCTATTACTATCGCGCCATTTTTAGCATTTTCTGTCATTTTGGTGGCAAGCCAATCAGCTCCGAGGACAGAGGGGGGTGAGGAGGATGTGCAACGTCACCACTTTGCGGTGTATGGATCTCATTGGCTGCAAAAATCACGTCACCTCGTTTTATCTATGCAACTGCATTTCCTGTTTGAGCTCATTCTCTGTCTATGCCACTTCACAGCAGGATGTGTCTGTCTGTGTTTAAACCAATAGCTGTTCTAACAGCTCTGAGAGATAGTCTCTTCTAATACAAGAAACCATCCACCTACCTACAGCTTAGATTAGAGTTAGAGAATTTCACTTCTTATTTAGTTAGCGAAAGTTTTAAAGATATCTACTTGTGTGTGTAGCCGCGGGGCTGCGGGGAGGGGGGGGGGGAGAGGGCGGCAGCAGGAGAGGCTTTTGAAAGGAATTGAGATATTTTGCAGCTCAGCGTGTTCTGTGATCTTGAATTGAAAAAGCATTGTTTTTTTTATCACTTTTTTGACCAGCAGACCTCTGATAGGAAGTGAAATTGTTCTTGTTTTTTCAGTTCTATTGCAATCACTGCGTGTCAGTGTTCCCAAAAACCGGCATAACTTATCCCTATAACTTTTAAATAGTTTTATTGCAGTCAGTGCGTCTGTTTGCCGCAAAGAGCTCAGTTGTACGAATATTGTGTTATACATATTTCCTAGTAATTTACGCCTGTTGTCAGTGGTGCCAAGACTGCCATATTAATCCTTATAACATTTAAATACTCTTATTGCAGTACGTGCGTCTGTTTGGCGCAAAGAGCTCAGTTGTACGCAAATTGTGTTATACATATTTTATAGTAAATTACGCCTGTTGTCAGTGATGCGAAGGCCCCCATATTAATTCATATAACATTTAAATACTCTTATTGCAGTCCGTGTGTCTGTTTGGTGCATAGAGCTCAGTTGTACGCATATTGTTTTATACATATTTTATAGTAAATTACATCTGTTGTCAGTGGTGCGAAGGTCGCCATATTAATCCATATAACATTTACAGACTCCTTTTTCCAGCACTTTTTAATCTGTGGGTCAGACAGGTTTCAGGGTCATGCTGCTGTCCGGGACAGCTATAATCAATGTCCAGTTCAACTAAAATAATGGTTCAAATAATACTGCCTTCTGGCACTTTTTAATTTGTGGGTCATGCAGGTTTAAGGGCCATGCTGTGGTACAGGACAAGGATAGTGAATAGTCTGTGACTTTTTTTCTGTGACTCTTGTTGCCTAATTGTCTTGCCCAAGATGTAGCATGTATCCAGTTAACTGTTGTGGATGTTAATTTCAGCTTCTCCACCCCTGTTTGGGTGTAAGAATGAAGCTGTTGTTCCTCTCCCATAGACTTTGATGGTCATCGGCGATAATCTGTTATCGCCTATCGGATATCGTCTTGATAATTTCCAATATCGACTATAGACTCGATAACGATAGTTGACACAATTGCTCATCACTAGCCACCACATATATGACATGTTCTTGGGCCCTGGTGCAAAAAGTGATAGGGGGCTCCTGACAGTTACCATGTGCCATTTCCCATACTGGTGTCTTATGTAAGAAAGGGGCCCCATAGCAGCTGCTACCGCTGTACCTGCTATAGCTATGCTGTCTTCATCTTTTCAGTTAGCCATTGAAAGGAATTAATTATTTTAGCGTGTGAATATTTTTCTGTGACTCATAGAGCCAAATTGTCTTCACTAAGTTGTACCACGTATCTAGTTTACTGTTATGGATGGTAATTCCAGCTTCTCGTCACCTATTTAGGTATAAAAATTAACCTGATCATCTTTTCCCATTGATTTTAATAGGAATCGACGATCGGATCGAGATCTGATTGAAAATTCAATCGATTTTCTTCTAAATCGAGAATCGACTCGATCTCGATTTTTTTAGCAATCACTCATCACTATTCTTGAGTTTTTTCTTCCAGCTTCTCACATGTTCACACCAAACTCCCTGCTACTGTTACCACACTTTACTGTTTAACACCTCTTTCGGACCCCCGTAAACAATGTTCTGCCGCAAAACTCAACACCATAATGCTAACCTCAAAAATCAGTGCTGGGATCTGCATAATTTGGCACTGGCATTTGGCACCGCCTCCAACTACTGAAAGCTATCTGCAGTAAAATAATTTTTAAT
>JAODAL010031601.1:0-48201 GCA_025379985.1 Phyllomedusa bahiana
AAAAGGGGGGCAGACTACCGGGGGATAAGTTGGAAGCCCTACGTCTGGAAGGTTTTGCCGGGTTGTTGGATTGCGCAAGATTCCCCTCAGAGAGCTGCAGTCTTTGTTGGGGAAGCTCAATTTCGCGTGCAGGATTAGGCCCATGGGGCGGGTGTTTTGTCGGCGGTTGGCCAGTGCGACTTCAGGCGTGACAAAATTTCGTGCGTTTGACTTGTGAGCACAGGGAGGATTTGAGGGTGTGGGCCAGCTTTTTGGATACATATAATGGGTGTTCGATTATTCTGCACGGGGAATTGTCTAACCAGGAGATCGATATCTTCACGGATGTGACAGGTAGCACGGGCTTTGGGGCCATTTGTGGGGTGCGGTGGTGTGCGGCCCCCGTGGCCGGGGGGGATCTTCCGGTTATTGGGAAAATTTGGCGTTCCTGGAACTTTTTCCTATCGTGGTGGCTTTAAAACTGTGGGTGATACTTTTCGGGATCGGAAGGTTCGCTTCTTTTGTGATAATTTGGGTGTGGTCCTGGCAATTAACAACTTGACGGCCTCTTCTCCGTCAGTGGTGAGTCTCTTGCGTTTGTTGGTTTTGAGGTGTCTGGAGCTCAATTCGTGGGTGAGGTCGGAACATGTCCCGGGGGTCCAGAACGCGGTCGCTGACTCGCTTTCTCGGTTGCAGTGGGAACGGTTCCAGACCTTGGCTCCGTCGGCGGCAGAATACGGGGAAGAGTGCCCCAGTCATCTATGGACCGTGGCCTTCGGGACGCAGACCAGCTGATTCGGGTGTCTTTGTCAGGTGGGACCTGGGCTGCTTATGATGCGGCCTGGGTGCAGTGGTCGGATTGGATCAGCGAACTGGGGGACGTAGTATCTGAAGAGGACAACATCGGGGCTCTGCTGTGTTGGTTGGGGCTCGGGTGATCAGTGTCTAGAGTCTCCAGATTTATGTCGGGGCTTGTGTTTGGGTTTAGAATGCGGTGGTTGTGGGATTTGACCAAGGATTTCATTGTGTCCCGGGCTCTTTGGGGTTATAGGCGAGGCCAAGGGGCAAGAGATTCTCAGCGTCCGGTGGTGTTCGCTCTGCTGGAACGTCTCGGCAGGGTGTTGGGGGAAGTTGCCAGCTACGGGTTACGAGGTGGAGCTCTTTAGGCTGGCGTTTGCATTAGCATTCTTTGGGGCATTGCGGGTGGGGGAGTTGGTGTCTCCTAGTCGGTTAAGGGGGGGGGGGGGCCTTCAAAAAGGAGTATGTGGCTGATCTCGGGGATGTGATTATGTTTTGGCTGCGTCGGTCTAAGACAGATCAAGCCGGCAGGGGGAGCCGGGTGACCCTGCGGGAGGTTCCAGGGTCTGCAATGTGTCCGGTGCGGTGTTGGCGATTATTTCTTGTTTTGGCGAGGCTAAATAAGAGAGGGAGCCGCTCCTGCTCCATGTGCGATGGGACTTTTTGTCCCGTTTCAGTTTACCGCGGCGATGTTTAGGCGGTTTTGGTGCGGTTGGGCTTGACCCTGCTGCTTTTGCGCCGCATTCATCTCCGGGATCGGGCTGCTACCGAAGCTGCGGGATGGAGCCTCAGAGTGCGGCAAGTGTGTTCCGTAGGATCGGAGATGGGAGTCGGATAGGTTTTCGGCTGTACATCACGGCCAACATCTGGCGGGCTTGAAGCGCAGGTAATTGGTGGGGTAGGGGTTATTGCTCACTATGTTGCTGTTGTCACTTTTTTTTTTTCTCCATTTTGTCCTCCGTTCCTGTTGGATCCTTGGCCATTCTTATGTTCATTGGTCCGAGCGAGCGGTACATGCGGCCGGACGGCCGTCAATTGGGCTTTCCACGGAGCGGTCGCGGCGGTACCTGGCTGGTACGGCATGATGCGTTGGTTAGGTGTGGTCCGGAGTGACGCGTTTTGCAGCCCTGGATAGGCTCCAAACATTCTAGTGCTACATGTAATTGGGGAATGATTTTGGGGGTTCGTCTAACAACCAGGGAGTTGATTCGGAGCATCAAGTTTTTTTAAAATGGTTTATTGTCTCTGGTCAGCACATCGTGTTTCGGCATCACTGGGAGAGGTGCTCGCTCAGTGTAGAGGTTAAATAAGGCGAAGTCCAAGTTAAATAGTTCGGTGTCAAATTTTGTGGCTAGATGGAGGGGTGTTCGTAAGGCATCTGGAGTTTTGGAATCGGGCGTGGACAATTTTTGGCGGTTCTGATGGGGTTCATCGACGGCTGTTGGTTTGGGACCTCTGGGCTCGGCCTTCAGGTGAAGGCATCGAGAGAACTCTGGCCTGTGGGGGCCTCGCAGCATGAGGGTTTCATGTAATGCTCGTGGTGGCGGCGGGGGTTCATGGAATTGGTGATGGAGAGATACGGTTGAGGCGAGTCATTCGGGGTATGATTCCCTCGTGGTTTGGGAAAAATGGTGAATCGACCTGGCGAAGGTGGTGGCTCTTGCAAGGCTGGAATCCCTGTAAGCAAAATGGGTAAGCCATCTTGTATGCTTTAGGACCCCCCGCCAGTGGAGTACGCTGGGGGTAAATGGTGGTTTTGGTTCCCTCGAAGATTTGGTCGCCAGGTCATCATCCGTTGGATTGGTTGGTTACCAGGACCTTCGGCCATCTGGTTTGTGGTGTCACTGGAGTTAACGTTTTTACAGTTGTTATGGAAGATATATTTATATTTTTTTATTTGTTTTTTCATATATATATGTATATATATACATATATAGTGCATGTGGGGTTGTGATGGTGTTACATATATACGTATATATTGGAGAGTTATGTTATATTTGTATATGACAATTGATTTATGTGGTATTTTGTTATATGAATCGGCTGCTGTGGCCATTTTTATCCGATCAGTATCAAGTGTGTTCATTTCAAGGGGTCACAGCAGGGACGGGTCGGTATGGGGAGCGCTGCAGTGGTCAAGTTATTTAGAACTGGTCTCTTTGCGCCTAGATCATACATGTCGCCCTATGTACCTACAGGGGGCTGTATACAATTTATACCTCCCGGAGGCTGTATACACTTTATACCTACAGGGGGCATATATAACCAAATGGGGCTGTATACATTACATACCTACAGGGGGCTTATACACAGGGCGACATTATTAATGGGCTGTGCCGTAGTCGGTGTCCTTTCACCCAAAAAGGGGCGCAGCTCTGTTTTTAGTTTGTACGAGCGATCACCCCCAAAAAATTTTAGGCGCTTTGAGGTCCCGGGCACTTTGTAATGCGCCTAAGATTGGGGGCATTCGGGGAAACATTTGTACCACAATCTATGTTCCCACATTTATGACGTGGGAGGGCAAAATAGGGCATTACTCTGAACACAACAAAAATAAAAGGGGTTTTTTACCTGAGCCTGAGTTGACGTTTTGGAGCTAGAAAGCGCTAGATGAGGTTCAAAAATTGAGGCGCATTCTATGTTACTAATAGGTGCAATAAAATTGACGTCTGGGCAACAAATTCCATGTCGCCCTAAATACCTACAATAGGCATATATAAACTACAAGGGGCTGTATACAGTACATACCTACAGAAGGCTATATGTAGTACATACCTACAGGGGTCTGTATGCAGTATATACCTACAGAGGGCTGTATGTATTACATACCTACAAGGGGCTGTACGTAGTATATACCTAGAGGGGGCTGTATGCAGTATATACCTAAAGAGGGCTGTATGTAGTACATACCTACAGGGGGCTGTATGCAGCACATACCTACTGAGGCTGTTGTACTACATCCCTTTTCGGGAGCTGTAGAAATAAAAAACCCCTCATCACCGAAACCCCATCCGCCCAAGATTTTGCATATTGCACCGTTCTCGAAAAAAGGGTTTACCCCATTGATCGGGACCCAGTTTAAAAGTGCCCCCTAAAAACTCACTTCTTAACAAGCCTATAAAAATCCAAATTGGTTAACCCCCCCAAATTCTGTCCCCCCTTCTTTACTTCTGCACTTTGGCACCTCGGGCCCATTTTTAATCTTATGTAGTGCAGGGTTGCTAAGGCGGGTTTCATCCACTTTTCATGTATACACCCCATTTCATGTAACATGGTTGGACATTGTAAACCAAAACTTCTCGCCCTTTTTGTTTCACAAATACACCCTAACAGATTGTAACCTTTTCGAGAGGGCCCGGCCCCTGTGTCAAAAAAATTTTTTAAGTAGTTTTTTTAAAGAATGCCCTAGTTTGTCTGTGCTTTACCCGTATATTTAAAGGGTGCTGCGGAAATATGTTGGCGCATTTTACAAAAGATTATTATTTATCCCCTACAAGAGCTTATCAGCACTACCTACGGGGGGCTGTATGCAGAATTTACTACAAGGGCGTAGCAGTACATACCTCAGGGGCTGGTATGCAAAAACTATCACAGGGGCGAAAAGCATACTCCCACAGGGGCTGTATGCAGTATATCCCCAACAGGCAGGGCCGCCAACAAAAAATTTCAGGGCCCATACAGGAAGCCCCTGCCCCCCCCCCCCTTTAAACCCCCCCCCCCAGCAACCCCCGATCCCCCCCCCCCAGACAAAAAAAAAACAGCCTCTAGAACTTAAAGGCGTCCTTTTTTCCCAAAAATACAGGTGCAAGAAAGAATTGTATGGTGTAGACCCCCGACCAAGAGATCACATATCTGTCTGTTATCTCACACATCTGTCTGTCTCACATATCATAAAACCCAGGGATGTACCCATCCAATCCCCCTCCACCCACAACAAATCCTCCTCAATGTTTCCCTTGGTCCCCCCCTCACCACCTTTAAAGTAAACACCAGCAAAAAGGAAAAGTGAACTCCTATCACAGGGTCAGATGTTCCTCTTTTACATGGGGGACACTTTACATTGCCACTATACTAACCCAAATTTTAACACCACCATATGGGCCCACATATTTATCTGACCCCACTCGGGTCAATCCATTACAGTGAAACAGCACTGATCCAGTAAAGTGAAAAAAACCCCCTAAAATCAGGGACTCACTGGAGACGTCTAATCTGATGATCTTTCCTTTCCCTTCTCTTCTGAACCCGTTCCACACCGCCATGATGACCTCCTCATTCCTCAGAAATTACACACAATATCTTAGAATGCTAAATTTTTCCCAGCCCCCTTTTTAAACCTTTTCCACCTCTGTAAAAATTTTTCCCCAGGGGGGAGGGGGGGGTACAAGCCATAACCTTGAGGCCTAGTACCCTAAGGGGTTGGAGGGTGGAAGAGGACTAATCCCCTGGAGAAATGCTAAAAACTATGGCTGCGCCCTCTCATTATATTCCGGGTTGGTAGTCAAGACTCTGGGTGGGTGGGCAAATGGCAAGGCTCCCGGTAATTAGACAGGCCCATTTGGGTGGGTAGACCCCCCCGGGAAAAGTTGGAGGGGGCCACAGGTAGGTTGGTGGGTCCCTACCACAGCCCCCTTTAGTTTTGTAGGCGGCCGGGGCCCCCTTTAGTTTGGGAGAGCCGGGGCCCCTGTAGAGTTGGGTAATCGGGGGCCCCCTTTAGCGTTAGGAAACCCGGGCCCCCTTTAGCTTAGGAAAGTCGGGGCCCCTTTACGTTGGGTAGAGTCGGGGCCCCCTTTAGGTTTTAGAGTCGGGGGACCCCTTTTAGCGTTAGGTAAGTCGGGGACCCCTTTAGCGTTGGGTAGGTAAAGAGACCCCTTTAGCGTTAGGTGGGCCCCCGGGGGACCCTTTTAGGGGTGGTCCCGGGGGCCCCCTTTAAGATAGCCGGGTACCAGGGCCCCCTTTAGGGATGTGGGTAGCCAGGGCCTCCTTTAGGGATAGAGTAGCCGGGCCCCCCCCTTTTAGAGATACGGGTGCCAGACCCCTTTAGGGATAGCTGGGTACCAGGGCCCCCTTTTTGATAGCTGGGTACCAGGGCCCCCTTTAGGGATAGCTAGGTAGCCAGGCCCCCTTTAAGATAGCCAGGTACCGGGGGCCCCCTTTGGGATAGTAGGTATGGGCCCCCCCTTTAGTGATACCAGGTAGCCGGGGCCCCTTTAGTGATACCCGGTACAGGGCCCCTTTATTTATACCGGTAGCCAGGGCCCCCTTTATTTAAGCCGGGTAGCCAGGCCCCTTTAGTTATAGCGGTAGCCGGGGCCCCCCTTTGTTATAGCCGGGATCGGGCCCCCCTTTTTAGTGAAGCCAAGTAGCCGGGGCCCCCTTTATTTTATAGCGAGGTTAGGCCCCCATTTAGTTAAAACCAGGAAAATTCGGGCCCCTTTTATTTTTAAGCCAGGTATCAGGGCCCCCTTTATTTATGCCGGTATCAGGCCCCCTTTATTTATAGCCAGGTAGCCAGGGCCCCCTTTTTTATACCCGGGTTTCCGGGGCCCCCCTTTTATTTATACCCGGGAGCCAGGCCCCTTTATTTTTACCCAGGTAGTCAGGGCCCCCTTTATTTATAGCCGGGTATCGGGGGCCCCCCTTTATTTATAGCCGGGTAGCCGGGGCCCCCTTTATTTATAGCCGTATCAGGGCCCCTTTATTTATAGCCATAGCAGGGCCCCCTTTATTTAGAGCCAGGAAGCCAGGGCTCCCTTTATTTATAGCCAGGTAGCCAGGGCCCCCTTTATTTATAGCCTGCATAGGCGGCACGGTGAAGTGATGTCACCGCGCCGCCTACGTCAGCATAGGGCCGGCCCCCGGCAGGCAAAGGGCCTATCCCTTTCACCTGCCAGAGCGTCGGCGGAGTGCACGCTAGTGGCGCTGTGCCCCGCTGACACCCCCCGTCCCCGGTCGGGACTTTAAAGCCCCCGACCCTGGGCCGGTCTCTGGGGCCGCCGGGACGCAGAGCCCGGGGGGTCAGGTGGAGCGCGGCCGGGCCCCCCGGGGAGCGACGTCACTGCCCCGGGGCCCCCGCAGCGGGGCCCACACTGTGAGCCCGGCAGAGCCCGGGGTTTGGTGGGTGGCCCCCGGGGGCCCTGCTCTGTAAGGGGAAAAAGGGGGGGCCCTGCCCACGGGGGCTGTATGCAGTATATGCCTACAGTGGGCTGTATGCAGTATATACCTACAGGTGGCTGTATGTAGTACATACCAACAAGGGGCTCTATGCAGTACATACCTCCGGGGGCTGAATGTAGCACCTACATACCAGGGACTGGATGCTGTATATACCTGCAGGGGGGTGTATGCGTATTAAAACCACAGGGGGGTGTATGTACACTACCTACACGGGGTGTATCGTATATACCTACAGGGGGTGTAGCATAAATTTCCTACAGGGGCTGTATTAAACATACCTAAGGGGATGTATGCAGTATATACCTACAGGGGGGTGTATGTTATAAACAGCTCAGGGGGGCTATACTATACAAAAGCCCCCTGTGGTTTTTTTTTTCCCCCTTAGATCATTATTTTGAATGCTGTCAGAGCAGAGAGAGAGTAAGGAGTTAACTGCTGTGTCTCAAGGGAGGGAGTGGGGATACTAGGAGGTCCTCAGTCTGGTGTTGCAGACATTAAAGGGGTTTATCGCTACAAAGATCATGGTGACAGTAAAAATAAGCACTTTTGTAATTGGTTTGCATTATATCTGTCATTTGGTTTAGCAGAATTTTAGCTTTTCTGTAAATCTGAATTGTTTTTTTGTGCTGGGGGTCTGGAAAAACGCCCCCTGGAGGATCCCGCCTCTGGGCATCCCCCTCACTGTGATTATCTGGCTGACATTTATTCAGCCTGTGGGATACGCCCCCAGACAGAAACACCCAGCCACGCCCCCTGCACTGTGTTTGCTGTCTGCACCTCGTGTTTTTCCCTCTGAGCTTTAAAAAATCGTAGTGAAACCCAAGGGTTCTGGCTGCATACACATCTCCCCGCTCTAGGTGAATGATCGGGGAATTACTGGCTGTTTAAGTCACAAACCCCTCATAAAACAAGTCTTTAGGTCTCCCGCCTGTTAAAAGGGGGGGAGAAGGGGAGGAGACCTTTTGCATTGTCCATATAACCAGTCTCCTGTCTGGTAACAGAAGGGGAGGAGGGGCAGGGTACACTCCTCACGTTTCCCCTTCAGGGTGTGTGTAGTCTGAATGGACTCCTAGTGAGGAACATGTTATGTTTGGGGGCTCACCTGTATGGGATCCCCTTGACGCTAATTTTGGGAGCTTAAACAATTTTTGTCAAAAAAATGGAACTAAGAATCCAGGGGTTTTCATATTTCCTACAGTAATGATTTTCAATAATTCCTATATACCTTGATGTTTTACCTTTTTGTTTTTTTGTATGCCACTGATATTTTATTTAGATGTATGCTATTGCTTGCCAGTGTACCTATGCTTACGTTTTTAAAAATATTTTGGGGTGTCACAGCCTAACCAAGTTTTACAGGCTGTGGGTTTTAACTGCTATACCCAGTCAACAGTTCCTGTCAGGGGAAAAGAAGGAGAGGGGGGAAGGGCAGTGTACACTCCTCACAGCTCAGCATTCAGGGTGTGTGTTTAAATGGTATACCACGTCATAAGTCTCCTGTCCTGGTAAAAGAAGGGGGGGAGGCAATTACGCTTTCCCAAATGTCTCTCTTTTTGGGGGTAACTGCATAAGCACAGCAAGGAGCTTGTGGAGCCTGAAGGCTGCAGCAAAAAGCATGGAGGGGCTACAGAGCTTTATATTCAGACAACCTTTTGCATCCCCCCGCCTTTAACAAAAATGATATGTCACAATTCTTCAGTGAGGGGGGGGCAACCCTCCCGGGGGGAGAACACGCCTGCGACAGGGGAGATTCACAAAATGGATTTCAAATTCAATCTCAGAGAATTAGCTGCACAGCACGAACAGTTCAAACGATAAAACTACTTTAATTTCTTATGTTCTTGTACTCACACATCTTACATGAGATAGGACTCAGGAGTGGGACAAGGCAGCAACAGCAGCAGCTCACTCCAAATAAAAACATCACAGTCACTCCCTGATCTTCACACAGAGCAGGAGTGAGCAGCACCGTGTCTCCCCTCACTCTGCAGCTATGAGCTCAGAGTGGTGAAGGGGCGGGGCAGAAGAATTAGCATACTGAAGCTGAGCAGTGTGACCTTCCTATTGGACAGGCAACTCAGAGTAGAGGCAGGGGGCGTGGCCACGTCACTGAGCTGTGTACTGGTCGGGATTTCTCCCTGCCATCTCGGGACAGCATTCCCAAATCGGGACTCTCCCGCCCAAGTCGGGATGGTTTGGAGGTATGGGTGTAAGGGGTTGTAAGAACAGATAATGTTTAGAGTTATACTTGTGTTGCAACTGTGAAGTACAGTGGGTTGCTGTGTGAGACCGGGTAGTTGGATGGCCTGGTTATAGCAGACGAGTGGTTAATAGTTCAGAGTTTGGGCCTGTGTTTGTGTTGTAGTCAGCATGAGCTGGGCAGTCAATCAGCGAGCTCTGCAGAGGGGCCTGCTGGTGCTGGTGGGGATCAATGCTACAGAGTGTGACAGTTAGGCCGTGTTCACACGGCTTATTCAAGCCGTAATTGTGGGACGGATCCCGCCCGCAATACGGCTTGAATAAGGGCCGGGACGGGTGTGCGGCGGGGGAGCTGCTCGTAAATAATGTGCAGGTCACTTTCTCCCCCCACGTCGGATTTGCCGAGCGGGGATGAGCGACGGAATCCATAGTTCTCTATAAGAACCGCGGATTACCGTAATGACAGGGACGGATTGGAGCCGTACTGAAGCGCAAATCCGGCGCGCAGTTCTGCTCCAATCCGCGGCCAAATAAGCCGTGTGAAGTTTAAGAGATAACACAGGGGGAGAGGAGTGTGCCCCTCAAGTTGCAGGAGTTCGGTGGTTATGAGGAGAGGAAGATTCCTTTGGATAGTACGCCAGTTGTCCACTATCTGGTTGAATATGTACAAAGTTATAGTTTGTTGAAGCGTGAAAAACTGGGGGAGGCAGGAGAAAATTCTCCACTTCTAGAGACAGCAGGAGATCTGGGAGAGAAAATAACGAGCTGACAGGCAGCTACACAGAACAGCAGGTAGCCTGTAGTGACTAGTTTTATGAGCTATATCGAAAACTCAGGCAGCACAGAGAGTGCACTACAGACCCCATACCACACCTCTCTCCACAATACTTAGAGAACCCAGGTAAGGGTGGCTGCTATGGGTAACGGATGAATGCTGCTGGAGCGCCACCATAGCGACCCCTGCCCTCATCCTCTGTTACATGAGCCCCACCTATAGCCTATCTACCTAGCTACCTGGGGCTCACCTACAGCCTACCTGTGGCCCACCTACTGCCTACTTAACTACCTGGGGCCTACCTATAACCTATAGCCTGCCTACCTAGGGGCTGCCTACCTAACTGGTGCCTAACTACTGCCTACCTAGGGCCAATCTACCTACCTATAGCCTACCTACCTAACTGAACCCTGTCTAACTACGGACCACCTACCTAGGACCAATCTTTCTACCTACCTGGGACCTATGTACTCCTTACCTAGGGCCTACCAACTTATCTAATGGCCATAGCTGTAACACACTCTCAAGGGGGTTAATCTTCTGTTCCTCCCCTTTAGGAGACTGGGCCTCTAAGCTATGCCCTGTACCCATTCTGACACCTCTTGGAAGTTTGTACAGAGGTGGCGGGCAGGGAGTGAGGTGCTGGAAAAGTGAGGATTTTGAGATATTTGTGTCCAAATTTGCAGGGACGAGTGATGGCCAGGAGAAGTCATCATGGTGGTCTGGAGCGGTTGCAGAACAAAAGGGAAAGTCAACGACTTGTCAGAGAAATGTCACATGTGAGTCACAAGATGTAACTGCACTGTAATCACTTATATGTCTGCAAAGTCTGTGTACCACTACCACTATATGGTCACTGTATGGTGGTAATAAACAGTCTGTAGGGGACCTGTGTACACTGGTATATACTAAATCCCTATATGGTCACTGTATGGTGGTTATATACAATCTGCAGAAACTGTTTACAAATATCTACCACTATATGGTCACTGTATGGAAGTAATATACAGTCTGTAGGGCACCTGTGTACAATGGTATATACCACTTTATGGCGGTAATATTGGTCTTTGTATACTGATCTTTATCCAGTAATAGTATAGAGGTATTATTCAGTCACTATGTGGTGCTAATTTGTGGTCATGTTCTGGCAGTATAATCAGGACCATATGTAGTAGCGCTATTGGTAATGTTGGTTTGTGTTGCAGTATGATGGTGATAGCTATGGTGAGGTATTCACTCCTTGTGTTATCTAGTAACTGCATAACTTAAGAGGTTCCAGTAAATGCTTTTGGTGGGGCCCAGGCTAGTTACTCCCTTGTCCAAGGGCACTGTTAGATGTTGCGAGGGAAACATGGGAGAACATTTTATAAGTTTGCGATTGAAGATGTCGCACAAATGCAAGAGAGAGTCAACTGGGTAATGACCATTGTAAGGGAACATCTTCTCTGAGCCCAGGCTAGAGTGTATAGTGCCCACAGTCGAAAGCAAATTCCTCACCAAGTGGCAGGGGCCATACAAGGTAGTGAAAAGAGTGGAAGTAGTAAATTACAAGGTCCTCCTGCTGGGTAAGAGGAAGCCCTTCCAGATTTATCATATTAATTTGATCAAACCCTGGAAGGAGAGAAAACAAAAGTGGGTGGTCCATCCCCATAGTCCTATTGACTAAACCCAACGGCGAGTGGCATTTCCAATGACTATTGCAAGCTGAATTAAGTATCTAAGGTAGATGCCTACCCCATACCTAGAGTGGATGAGCTTATCGAAAGACTAGGGCCTGATTGCTGCATCACTATCCTAGACCTCACCAAGGGATACTGGCAGATGCTTTTGTCAAAAAAAGCTATAGAAAAGACAGTTTCTCCACACCTAAGAGTTCTTTTCAATATATCTGAATACCGTTTGAGATGCAGGGTGCTTCTGCAACATTCCAGAGGGCCATGGACCAGATCTTTCATTCCCATAAGAAGTATGCTGCCACTTACTTGGATGACAGTCATCTAAAGTTGTAACTGGGAAAGCCACCTCCATAAGGTACAAATTGTTTTGGAGGCCTTAAGAAGAGCCAGCTTAAAGATAAACCAAAGTAAATGCTCCAAGGGGATGGAGGAAGTCCAGTACTTGGGGTATATTGTAGGGAGAGGCAAAATAAAACCCAATTGAAGAAAATAGAGGCAATTCATGGCTGGCCCCGACCACTTACCAAAAAACAGGTCAATTCATTTATTGGGATAATAGTGTATTACCGGAGGTTTTTCTCCAAGTTTGCGGAGATGGCGGTTCCCTTTAACCGCCCTTACTAAGGACACAAAGTCTTCCACTATTAAGTGGTCCCCAGAAGTGGATATAGCTTTTCAGGAACTGAAATACTGTAGGTCCTGTGTGGACAGCCAATTTTGGTAGCCCTTGATTTTACTAGGGAGTTTGTTGTGCAGACCGACCGGTGGGTCTGGGGCTATTATGTCCCAGGTAATAAATGAGGGAGAACAACCTGCCCTATTCCATTGTAGAAAAAGAAGTTTTAACGATAAAGTGGACACTGGACTCCCTTAGATACTATCTGTTGTGGAGACAGTTCAGACTCATTTCAGATCATGCCCATCTGAAATGGATGAATGAGATGAAGGATAATAGTGCCCGAGTGACCCGCTGGTTTCTAACCCTGCAGGACTTCCAATTTAAGGTAGAGCATAGGTCGGGGAGGCAACAAAGAAATGCAGATACTCTCTCCAGGGTGCACTGTACTCTGGCAGAAGGTACCCAGTCCCCTGGCTTTGGGCAGATCGGTTGGGTTATGTAGGAAGACACAAGGTGCCATTGTGAATGGTAGGTATGTGTCACCAATATGCCTACCGTTGGTGAAGTAAAAAGCCAACAATATCTTGTGTGTCAGCAACACTACATTACTGACACCTGTGTGTTAGTTTATACAACAGCTGCCTTAAGCGGCTGATCAAGGTTGAACTTTTTACTGGGATGGCCAAAGAGATGGGGATGATGCCCATTCCCACATTCCAGATCCAGATTTTACCAGGCCTGTTAAAAGAGAGGTGTGGTTCCAAAACTGAAGTGTGTCAATCTGCGGCGTGGAGAATTTTTCGCTGGAAGCTCAAGTGTGCTCTGGCATTACATGGGAGCCTGACTAAAAGTTGGGATCCACTCCTAAAACCTCCTAAAGGGTAAGATGACCAAGCACTAGCGAAGGACTTAAATAAGACAATTTAAGTTTGAAGCTGAAGTTAGTTGATGTTTCTGTTGCTCTATGCTGTGTAAGACTTATCTCCTTAGGTTTTGTAGGTGAAATAAACCACATGTATTTACACCATATCGTTTGCTTGCTAGTCTGATTAACCTGGGACTACCGAGCTAATTCCCACAATATATTTGTTGTAAGCACTCACTTAGCACTTGGATGACATCTTGGTTTATCCTGGGGGTCAGGCTTAGCTCTCGGGAACGCCGTCCTTCATAGAACAGTTGCGGCACATCAACATATGAAACTCTGCCACCAGGCTTCTCTTTAACCTGGCCTCAGCCAGCTTTATTGAGGCACAGGAGAATACAACATACAGAAGCAAAATAAGCCTCAGGCTGTCTATCCACTAACTCACACCAACAAAGACCCTGTCTATCAGTGGTCTGGATCTATCATCCAGACCAACAAAACACGGTACCCTCAGCACACACTTTTTCTCTCAAGCCTTTGGGGGACAGAGCCTCTCTCCAGTTCCACTGTCACTCCACACTGCAGGCAGCAGACCACGCCCCCGATTACCTGCAGCTTCAGGCATTGTATAGGCCTCCAGAGACCTGAACACATCACCTACCCAACTGTAGCTGTTCCGGGAAAAGTTATCCCTTAATAGCTAGACATCAGCTGTATTACATATACATGTCAGCAACCTAGTGTTGCTGACAGACAGAAACTGGCTTCCCCCACTGAGACCAGGCCCCCGGTGACACATTTCTAGCAGGTGACCTGCTGTATGCCATCTAGTGGCAGCACCATGCGACCGCGTAAGGTCGCTCTGCCACATACCCCCCGACCCCCTTTGATAAAGGCTGTAGGACTTTTTCACCCTGCACAACCCTTCTTTTGGGGTCAAACCTCCTACTTTGGGGCAACATCTTCCCTACATCTTCAGGGGCAGAGACAACATTGTTCACATACAGCTGTGGGCTCAAACCATGCACTCAACCCACAATAAGCAACAAACAGATTATAGCCACTTTCTACAGGTGGCACAATGCATGCACGCTCTTCAACAAGAATGTCATCACCTTCAGTCTGCATGCCGACATTCACAGGGTTATTTTAAACAATCGCCACATCTAGGAAACCCCTGCCGATGATCTCAGCCTCCTTACCAGGTGATTTTTTTAAAGTTGGGGACCGCGCGTCCCTCCAAAAAATTGACTCCAGCGCGGAAGCCAATTCACAGCCTTTTCCCCTTTCATGCACCCCTTGCATGTTTACGGTGTCACTAGCACACCTCTTTACGCCAAAAAGCTTTCCCCCGTGGTCCATTCGAAGACTTCATTCATGCGGGGGCCACAAACAGCATGCTCTGAAAATAAGGACTCATCAAAATCAGCAGCAAGAAATTTTCTTCCGAGCGCCATGAAAACCCTCTTAGACAATTTGTCTGTCACAATGACCTTACCGGGCACTTTACCAATATCAGAGGACACATTCCTCTGTGCACAGTTCTCACCTGCTCTGTCTAGCAGCAGATCCTCTGCAGCAACCTGTGGAGATGTTTCCTTCACATCCCCAATAATCATCGCTAAGGGAGAACTCTCAGCCTCTATCAGGGTCACTCCTATATCTTGAACACTATCCATTCAAACCCCGTTCGCGGGAAATTAATGGCCGCCCTTTAACAAAGGGACATCAGTCTGGGGAGCCCGACCTCCTCTTTTGGTTCCTCACTCATCACCAAATGGCCGTTTTACTTAGGAAATCAGTCCCCCTTTTTAACCCGTGGGCCCCCCCCCTTAGGTGGCCAAAAACACAGGGCCTATCAACTCTGTGATACTTTTTCTATTTTCCTCTGAAAACCTTTGGGAAAAATTTTTATCACTGCCTCAAACAGGACCTCTTTACTATCTGAGGATTCAAATACGCTCACCTGCTCCTCACTGGGGTTTAAGCCTACACCCACCTTGGGGCTCTAGCAGATACTTTCCCATCCCAACACACGGAGTCTTAGTGACCAGCAGAAAAAGGAAGGGAAAATACAAAAAACCATTGGCGCAAGTACCTCAGCTGGACTACGGGCCCAAGAACAACTTTCCCTTTAAATTTCCTGAAAGTGCAAAACCCAGATCTCCATCACAGAGCGCCCTCTCTAAAATACACTGCTTAGGGCTGCACAAAACATCTGCCTCACAGTTTTCTTTACACAAGTATTTTCCTCACTCCTAACTGAGAAATCTTCATGACCTTTACACTGCCACACTGCCACTTTTTCGGCCCATTCCTGTCGAATGGTCTCTTCACAGAGTGTTTGTTCCCCACATTCAATAACGGAAACTTTCACACTCATGTCTCCCTCATTTTTTGCGCAGACAATCACTTCAAGGGTTTGCCTTTTCCCTTCCAGGCGACCCACTGGCCATGTCCACACTAGGACAGAACTGGTGGCTATCAATCATTGTCCTAACATTACCTATGCTACTTGTGTTGTTGTCCACCATCTCCACTTTGTGCACACGTTAGTGCCCGTCTTTATGCACTGCGCCTATCTTGCCTGCATCCTCTATCAATTGTAAGCACTCGCTTAGTGCTTGGACACTTCAGATGGGCCTGCACATGTGCCTTCTTGAGCAGGGGGGGCCTTGCGGGCACTGCAGGATTTTAAAAACCATTATGGGTAATGTGTTCCAAAAGGGTTTTTTTGGACTGTGGTCCCAACTGCCTTGAGTCATTTAAAAAGTTCCCTACATGTAGTTTTAAGCTGATCTTCACCTTCTAATGATTAAAGGGTACCCCCAGGTGAGATTTTTTAAAGGTGCCCAAACGATTTCGATTTCATCATTTTGATTTCTTCCATTTTTTTATATTGCACCCACATTGTTTCCTTTCACCCAGCATCTTTCTTATGGGTTTTTTAGCCCCCTTCCAGCTTTGTTGGTCATGATTTGTCTCTGACATCCTTAGAAACTCTTTTTTTTTGCCCCGTCGTAGAGGTTAGAGTCTACTGATTGAGTCGTGGCAGGAGTCTTTTTTAAAAATGACTATTTAAAAAGCTGTCTTTAATGCAGGGAACGAGTTGTTAGGGTGTTAAAAGGTTGCAGGAGGCTGAACTCTTAATGGGGTAGGGGGGTGAAATACTTATTTCTCTAGCAAAAGCAAATAATTTATATAATTTATCAAGGATTTTCTGGATTTTATTTTGGGTATTTTATTTCAATGTTAAAATTAACCTACCCCTTTAAAATTTTTGACTGGTCATGTCTTTTTTCAGTGGGGGAAACTTACAAATCAGCAAAGGTTAAATATTATTTCCCCCCTGTGGTATATAATACACACAGTGGGGAAAAAAGTATTAGTCAGCCCCCAATAGTGCAAATTCTCCACTTAAAAAGATGAAGAGGCCTGTAAAGCATTATAGGTAACCCCAAATATGGAAAACAAAATGACAAAACAAATCCCGAAAATCACAGTCTAATTTGGAAAGAATTTATATGCAAATTATGGTGGAAAATAAGTATTTGGACACCTACAAACAAGCAAGATTTCTGGCTTTCACAGCCCTGTCACTTCTTCTTTAAGAGGCTCCTCTGCCTCCACTCATTACCTGTAGTAATGCACCTGTTTGAACTTGTTTTCGTAAAAAAGACACCTGTCCACACCCCAAACAGTCACACTCCAAACTCCATTATGAAGCCAAAAAAACTGTGAAGGACACCAAAAAAAAAAATTGAGCCCTGTAAGGCTGGAAAGATGAATCCCGAATAGGCAAGTCTTGGTGTGAAGAAAACAACTGTGGGGGCAATAATTAGAAAATGGAAGACATACAAGACTACTGATAATATCCCTTGATCTGGGGCTCCATGCAAGATCTCACCTCGTTTGGCCAAAATGATTAAAAAAACTGAGCAAAACTCCCAGAACCACACAGTGGGACCTAGTGAATGACTGCAGAGGCTGGGACCAAAATAACAAGGCTACCCTCAGTCCACCTACGCCCCCAGGGACACGATCCCGCAGGCCAAGTGCCCCCTGTTAAAGCCAGAACATATCTTGGCCCATCTGAAGTTTGCTTGAGAGCATTGTGAGAATGTCATATGGTCAGACGAAACCAAAGTAGAACTGTTTGGTAGAAACACAACTCGTCATGATTGGAGGAGAGAGAATGCTGAGTTGCATCCAAAGAACGCCATACCTACTGGGAAGCATGGGGGTGGCAACATCATGCTTTGTGGCTGTTTCTATGCAAAGGACCCAGGAAGACTGATCCATGTACATGAAAAAATGAATGGGGCCAGGTATTGTGAGATTTTGAGTGCAAACCTCCTTCCATCAGCAAGGGCATTGAAGATGAAACGTGGCTGGGTATTTTAGCATGACAATGATCCCAAGCACAACACCAGGGCAACGAAGGAGTGGCTTCGTAAGAAGCATTTCAAGGTCCTGGAGTGGCCTCCAGATCTCAACCCCATAGAAAACATATAGAGGGAGTTGAAAAGTCAGTGTTGTCCAGCAACAGCCCCAAAACATCACTGCTCTAGAGGAGATCTTCATGGAGGAATGGGCCAACCTACCAGCAACAGTGTGTGCCAACCTTGGGAAGACTTACAGAAAACGTTTGCCAACAAAGGATATATAACAAATTATTGAGATGAACTTTTGTTATTGAACAAATACTTATTTTCCACCATAATTTGCAAATACATTCTTTCCAAATCAGACAGTGATTTTCTGGATTTGTTTTCTCATTTTGTCTCTCATAGTTGATGTCTACCTACAATGTCAATTACAGGTCTCTCATCTTTTTAAGTGGGAGAACTTGCACAATTGGTGGCTGACTAAATACTTTTTTGCCCCGCTGTATATATATAGCGGTGGGTATATATATATTCCCACTGCTTGTCTCCACAAATCCTATATATCATACAGCAGTACAATTATTTCTGAAAATCTGGTGATATGTTTGTATGTAAATATGCTCTTATTTAAACTCCATTATTTATGAAGGAAGTGAATTGAAGGTCCTGTCAGACTTTCCCATGTGCCAAAACCTACATTGAATAAAGCAGCACTCATGTTTTCATTTCTTAAGTATTTAACATGGTTTCCATAATGAGTTGGCACACTTGTTTGTCTCTAAGAATATATCTTGCTAAGCAGCTAAGCTACTTAAACTTACATTCATTGGGGAGAATGTTTGAACTCCACAGGCTTCATATCAGTTTAACTAGAAATACATTGTACATCCTATGTTAATTAAATGTGCAAAGCCTTAGAGGATAATAATAAAGTAATTCCACTTTTTTTTTATTAATACATGGCAACCTGCACGTTATTTGTAAGTAGAATATAAATATTCAGTCACCAAAAGAAGAACACAAGTTTCTGCATGACTTCAATACATAAGTGTGAGTGCCCTGTCAAGAGACATCTACCTTAATAAAAGGGTATCTGAGTATTTCAAAAGAGATTGATAATACTGTTTGTCAAACAGGGGTTTATCGAATTCCTGTTAAATGGGCTTACCACATGGATTCTTATACCCCTAATCCTTAAAAGAAAGTTTGTTTAGGCTGTAAGTAGGAATCTTTTGTTCTTGCCTCACTGCATTATGAGAATATGTAATAATATACCTATATAATTGTGTTGTACACGGCATCATAGCTATGGCTTAACAACTAGCTAAATAGCCATAAATATATGAGATAGGATCAGCACTTTAACAAAGAGAGGATTAAAGAAATGTTTTGAATAGGAAATGGTAGAAGTATGGTAGTGATGTTTAGGTATGTTATTTGACGTACAGTACATGGAATGTAATTCTAAAGTAGCAAACTGATGAGATTGGGAAAGTGTGGAGCTGTTAACTAAAACTACAAAAAGCATATCTGTAATGATGGGGACAGTAAAAATAAACACTTTTGAAATTGGTTTGTATTACCTAAATCATTTAGTATAGGAGCTATTAGCTAATCTGTGAGTGTCTAGAGCTAACTCTGAGGCCTGGGGTCAGGCCTGATATTTAGTTCAGCCCTGGTTAGAACATGCCTCCGGTGCGGGACACGATGATGATGATGATGACTAAGGAGGGAGTAGCGAAGGGGTGGGATGATGTCACCAGTCTTCAGTCAGGGAAGACATGCCTACTGGGAAAAGAGACCCGCCCCTGGATTTGGAATTGTAAGAGAGCGAAAAGCTCAAGATGCCTGTGAAAGCCTGTACTGAGAAAATATTTTTCTGTCTTTTTAATCTAAAAACTAGCAAAGCTATCAGGTATACATGCATAAATATTAATTCTTGACACTCAGACATTTTGGACTTCTTATGTTTTTCCCATTTCCATAGGATTAGGATTTGAAAACACATGACAGTGGTACAGCTGACATATTAAAACATAAATTTTTGATTACATGTAGGCCATTTTATCTGCACATAGGGTATCTTTGAAACAGTACTGACATCATTACACAAATTATATAATGGAATTCATTTTTAAAACGTGGGAACATTTTTTAGCTATATGTAGCCAGCATAAAAAGGCACAAATAGGCAAAAGTTTTCTTTGCCATTTAAGTTTATAATTAAATATATTAGGTATACTGTTAAAAGTAAATGGAGATTCTAGGACATTTAAATATGGTAAAGTTGCTACTTTCTTTTGACTACAAGCCTTTGGTTTTACTACTTCAGTTTCTGTAAATTATCTAGGTTCTCTAGGATAAATACATAGATGAGTTGTTGTAAGAAGACTATAATGGTCATTTCCGAACTTTTAATTTCTTCTACTTTCACCACAGAAGAGTAAACGTTGCCTTATGTTTCAGATCATTGTCATGATGAAAAGTATAACTGTGCTCTATGCATAAATTCTTGGCTTGCATATTCTTCTTAAATATTACCTGAACAAATGTTGCATCTATGCTATCATAAAATTCAATTTAAGTCCCTGCCAAGCTGTAGCTCCGATACAATGACGAAGCTAAAAGGGTCACAGTGGCAGCACTTAGAACAATGCCCCTGGGCCAGGGGAGTCCACAAGCTCCCCTTTACTACCAGCTGAAGCTACATCACTGGATCGCATATCTAGCTCTGATCACAGCTTCTTAGATGCTGCAGTCAGTAGAGACAATAGCACCTAGATGATTGAAAGAGAGAGGTGGATCCCTCTGTCTTACCTCTAGCAATCCAGCATTGCAATGGTGGGGAACCAATGTTGCGAAGGCAGTTGGAGGCCAAATAATAGCCTCCAGGCTTGCCATTGTCATTGTAAAAAATGAACTCTCTTAATGAAACCTGAGAATCTCCAGTTACATGTGGGATTCAAATTACAGAGAGGAAACTTTAGATTACCAAGGCCCCATCTAGATAGAGAGACACAGAAGACACAACCATTTTGGCCTTTAGTGGTGTTTACAAAGTCTCCCAGAGTGTGACGCTTACATGCTAAAACTAATAAAATATTAGAAATGTCAATTAGCTGAAATCATATGGACAAAATGTTACCCGGCCAGTCAGATTCATATTTGGTAAAATTCCCTTACTTGGTAATATAATATTTTTTTATAAAGCACGCCACATGGTTCTAAGCTAAGTTTCTTAAAAACTACTTGCTTGCAGTTACAGCAACGTCATGTATCATAGACTCAAATATCTAAATATAATTTATGGAGCTGAATCTAGAAATCACTTGTAACGATCCCAACCCGGGTGGCTGGAAACATGCGGGTTGGGCGGATCCTCTGGGCCCACTGCGGTGGGTAGCCGAAGTGCAGGACACTGGATAGCAGACACTGGTGACGGTTAAACGGATGGTGTAGCTGTAAACGTATGCACAGTCCCAGACAAGATGCCAGGTATCAGCAGGTTTTAGCTGGCTGGTGAGGTGACAGGAGTTCAGCAGGTAATATGTCAGGAACCAGCAGATAAACAGGTGCACTGGACAGCGCAGGGTTAATGCAGAAGTTCAGCAGAACCCACAGCAGACAGAGGTCTAGCTCACAGGAGAAACACCAACGAACTGACCCAGAGTACAGAGAGGAAGTTCCTTAAGAAGGCAGAGGTAACAGGTCACTGGGCTGGACAGAAGGGTGGCGCGCGCGCGCCCTAGAGAGTGCGCACACACGCTGGGGAAGCCACATAGAACGGACACAGGAGCAGGTACAGAGTGCAATGACACAGCCGCTGTGAGCCCCGAACAGGGATCCCAGAAACAGGGGCACGGACACGTCCGCGGTCCAAGCCACAGGCTGCGACGTGATCCGTGACATCACTGAAACCATTTTCTTAAAAAGAAATTATTGCATTGAAATAACCCTCTAATGATATGGCTGGAACCGAAGATATAGGAGAGGTGAGTCTGGGTTTTTATTTTTCAGTGTATCAGAAGTGCCCTTTATATTGTATTCAATAAAAATATTCATGACAACACCTTCAGGAGTCAAATATGATTTATACATTTAAGGTGCAATCTTGGTGTCATTATTGTGGGTCTATTTCATTCCCCACGGTACATCACCCTTTTATTTACCCATAAAGCACACTAGCCTCCTGTCTTTACCCTACTTTTGGAATACTCTTTCAACTTCTCCTGTGCTATTGCCCACTGAAGAGTTCTAGTGAATGAAACGCTCTGGGATTTTCTGACTATAAGAAGTTTATTTGAACCCTATTCTTCTTCTTATATATTGGAATAGGGTCTTTTGTAGGATGTACAAGGTTTAATTTGTGGGATCGCCCTTTTTGGGGCGTTCATCCCGCAAAGGGTCAGGTTAGGGTTACTTGGCAGGGATTTTATTATGGTTTTGTCCTCTGTTTATTCCCATAGCCCAGTATACTCTGGATTGCCGTGATTGCTTTGGAGAATAGTTTCTGAAACCTTTGGAAGATATGACTGATCAATATTGGTGAGTCTATATACTTTTTATTGCACCTTAATAAAAGTTATGTTTTATGGGGAGTATTTTTCCTTTGCTTAGCTGATTTCTTGATATTCCCATTGTGCTCTTTTCCTTTTAAGGTGTAACCTCAAAACAGAAGTGTATAATGTAAAATGGGAATGATGTTCATGTTCTTTAATTGGTATTTGACCAGGGCCCACGAGCATTTAGCTATACCCTTCCCTGTTTGTATACCATGAATACAGCACACATATTATAGACTGTGTTGATTCTAAACATATCATTTGTATTTGTGACCATAATGTCTTTACTTTTGGCATTTTTCTGAAAAGTTTTGCCAAGTAGTCTTTTACTAATGGAGTATTTCATTGTTTTGCAACCTGAAGTAGCCAGATTACATTTTGTCAGATAAACTTGTGTTTCAGTAGAAGCTGCTTCTGTTTTTGTTTTGTCTTTTCATCCCAGCAAATTTCCATAGCAGCATTGTGGCTGAAATCTGTCTCAGTCTGTCTGACAATAGCTTGGAACCCCAGATTTTCCTCTCTTTGATCACAGTATGCACAAATCTGATTGGCCTTTTTTAAATCTTTGAATATGTTTTTTCTACCCTTTTCTTGATTTCTAAAGTTGCAACAGCTTTAACAAAGTCGTTGTGGCCTGAATAACATGCACAAATGTTTTTAAAAGCTTAAAAACTCATCCACTATTCATACAAAGACACAAATTACAGTCAAACAAGAAACAGGTACTGATATATACCCTTCATTGAAAGCTCAACCTATCGAGTGTGTCAACTTGAATATATTCAGGACAAACATTAAACAGTATGTAAGCTTTTGATCTGGACAAGCGGTTAGACTTTGTTCATCTAGGATGATAAGTTCAATTAGCCATGCAATATACGTTAGATTGTTTCCATAGATAACAAGAACAATATCAGAGTAACATTTGTTAAGTATTGGTGAAGTCAGTATTTTTGTTGTTTATGTCCTGGGTAGCCAGCAGCTAATAATAATGAAGAATATATTTTGAAATAACCTGTATGACATTTCGTATAAATATAGTAACTAGCTCAAATACATTTAATTAGTGCCATTCAAGTAAGAGTTATGATAACAGAGTTGTTAAAATCAAATTTATTTACCCTAAAAAAGGCTACTAAGGGGTGAAATGATTTCATTTTAAAAGTATGTAAATTACCCCTATAAAATTGTTTGTAATAATGTATTTTATTAGTGGAACCCACACAGAACACAAGGTCAAATCTTGTGTTTTATAGAGGAGATTTAATATACGATTTTGAAAATTACTCAACTTGAAATGTTATTAAACTGGCTCCCACAGATATTGACTAAAAGTGTGGATGAATTTGAAAATAAAAACGGTAATGTCTCTGTCAAAAACAGAATATTAATTGTTTGTTCACATTTGACATCCGGCCGGTATTTTGACATCTTGTACGTGATTTTGAGGGACAGTTCTGTTCACGGTTTGGGGATTCGCCCATCCCCCTCAACCACTGATATGTTGGTGTTCCGCCCGAAAACCAGGCGGAAGAATGAACATGTTCTAAGTTTTTCAGAATGCCAGCGTGTAAAAAGTCCAGCAGAAAATCAATTCAGTGTGGACTGCTGAACGGATTTTCTATCAAAGTCTATCAGGATGGTTGACAGTTGCCTTTCAAATCCAAAAAACGTCTGTAAATCCGACTAAAAATCCTGCCGTGGGGACATGCCCTAAGAGTGCAGTCAGACAGTAGGGAAAATGAGTCAAAAGTTTGGCTGCAGCAGAAAAAGGGAGATTTAGATTCCAATACACAGCTAGCTAGTAAAGCCACATCTAGAATAATGGCCAATATGTTTGACAAGTGTTATTGTGAAAAGTGTCTTTTGGTAGCGTTGCGCCAAAGTTGAATTCATGCTTATGTTTGAAAAAGCCTTGAGGCACTTTATAAATGTGTCACGTCATAAGAAAATCTGCCCATACACCAAAAAAGTATTCTAGATTGTGACTAATTTTGTCTTAGCTGCACCACTTTGAAAATGGCATGAGAAACGATGCATGAAATGCGACTCTTTATGGCATGAGAGCTACATAAATGTGTCCTGTTGTACGAATAGGCATAGACACACCCCTTAAGAGTGCTGCAGACAAAAGTGCCGGTCTTGTCTGATGGACTCATTCTTTTTGGCACAAATGCATTAAAAGTATGTTGGATATGGGACATGTCATTATTTCTGCCGTAACCTATGCCAGAAGACTGGCGCAGCAACTTTCATACATCTGCGACATTGTGTTAGAGTTCTTAAGACCATAGAGATTGAAAAAATAAAATGGGCCCAAAGCTGGCTCACAAAAATGGTGGAAGTTTTTGTAGTGCTAAGAGTTTTATTGACGATCCGGAATCCATATTGTCAGTATCTCTAAGAATAATAGATCTTAAGCTGTAAATTTTCTAACTTCTTGTAGATGTGTACTGAGAAGCAGTGCATATTGACACAGAGGGTTGTTATCAGGGCCTCGTAGTTTTGTGAACGCTGTAACTGAGATAATACTACCCAACATGGTTAGAGAGTAGTGATGGGAAAGCAGGTGTTTAGAATAATAATAATAATAATAATAATAACAATCTTTATTTATATAGCGCCAACATATTCCACAGCACTTTGCAATATAGAGGGAATAAGCACAGACAAACCTGACATTACATTATAAAAAAGCTACGTACAAATAAGACACGCTGTGTGAGGGCCCTGCTCGCAAGAGCTAACAATCTATTAGGGTGTATGGGTGAAACAAAGGGTTACAAGTGCTTGGTTTACAATGGTCCAGCCATGTTACATAAATATGGGGTAGTATACAAAAAAGTGGATGAACCTGCCATCCCAACCATACATCTATATACAGATAAGTGCCTGTGGATGCCAAAGTTTAGGAAGTGATGAATGTGTGACAGAATTTGGGGGTTAACAATTAGGGATCTTGATAGGCTTGTCTAAGAAGATGGGTTTTCAGAGCACTCTTAAAACTGCGAGGGTTGTGAGTGTGCCTGATCACATGGGGTAACATGTTCCAGAGAACTGGTGCAATACGTGCAAAATCTTGAAGAGGGAGGTTCGGATGAGTGAGGTGTGTAATCTTAGATCAGTAGCAGAGCGGAGAGCCCGGGTAGGGTGGTAGACAGAGATGAGGGAGGAGATGTAGGGGGGTGCACCACTGTGGAGAGCTTTATAGGTGAGAGTGATTAGTTTATGTTGTATTCTGTACTGAATAGGTAGCCATTGCAGAGACTGACACAGGGTAGAGGCATCAGTATAGCGGCTGGAAAGAAAGACAAGCCTGGCTGCTGCATTCAGGACAGATTGGAGAGGGGAGAGATTATAGGGAGGGAGACCGATAAGCAGGGAGTAACAGTAGTCAAGACGAGAAAGAATTAGAGAAACAATGAGTGTTTGAGTAGATTCAACAGTAAGAAAAGGACGGATTCTGGAGATGTTCTTGAGGTGCAGGTGACAGGATCGGGCAAGGGATTGGATATATGGTTTGTACCAGGAGTTTTTTCTTGACATATTTTCCAGGTTAACCCCTGAAGGACTGGCCATCCAAAGGGGGGAGATCTGATACTGGAAAAATACTGAGCTGTCAGCTTGTGTGATGCAGGCATTTGTTTCAAACAAGATATAAGCTGGGAAAGTTTTCTGCGAAGTTAGAAGTAGCTGGACCTGTGGGCTATAGAGGGACGCCCGCCGCCACAGTGTGGATCCCAGGAATATCTCTCTATCTTCGCTGGCCTGCTTTTCCCAGCTGATGTTACGGATAGATGATGCTGTTAAGATTCCTGGTGAAGCTTGGACCTGTATACGGGGGCACCCGTGCACGGGGATGATCTCAGGGATTATCTCTACCGCATGTCGGGTCGCGGGCGCTCTTGTTCAAATGCCTGTCCCCCTGCACACTTACCCGCGCTCCTGCTGTAGGCTCTGTCCCGTGGCGCGCGTGGCCCCGCTCCCTCGGGCACGCGCGTCTGCAGTATTAAATTTAAAGGGCCAGCGCACCGGTAATTCGCTAATGCTGGTTGCTGCCCCTATTTAAGCCTGCCTCTTCCTGCTTACCCTGCCGGATCTTCAGTGCCTTACAGCCTACTGAGAAAGCGTTCTTTGAGTCTCATCCTGATTACCGTGTACCGTACCTTCTTGCCTCCGTCCCTGGACCATGGACCTTTGCCGCCTTTCCTGACCTTATTGCCTGTCCCCGACTACGAGCCTGCCTGACGATTCTGTACCATGCTATACCTTGGCTGCCACCGCAAGCAAGTCAAGTCAGGGGTAGCAACCTGGTAGACTCACGCCATAGCAAGTCCATCCAGCTTTGCGACGGGCTCTGGTGAAAACCGGGACCTACTTAGATTCCGCTCCCTGGCATGGCTTACACCATCGCTTGCGGTGGTCCAGTGGATCCACTACTGCGAACCGTGACAGTAAGATCCGGCCATAGATCCCGCCATGGTGCCTTTTCCAAGCATCTCTGACATCACCACCATCGTGGCTCAGCAGTCCAAACAGATTGCGCAGCAGGCGCAACAGCTTAACCAGCTGTCGTCTATGATGCAGCAGCTTCTCGCCTCTCAGCAGCAGCAGTCGGCCACTGTGGCAGCCCCCGTGGCAGTGGCTCCGGTGATGTCCGCCAGTCCCAAGCACCGGTTGGTGCCGGACTCTCAGACGACCACCCGAGGAACATTTTGAGGGGGGCTGATGCCTTACCATCGACTGCACGGTCCTTGAGTGCCCGAATCATTTGGGGCCTGATCACCCCCACAGAAACAGGTAAGTTCGCTGATTTTTATAAATCTGTGACTTATCTATTTTTCAGACATTCTAGTGAAAGTCTTTTGGTGGTTGTCGCCTCCCTTAGGAGACCTGTGTAAGCGTTCCAGTGTGCCTCCAGGGTGTGCTCTGGTACATGTACCTTCTAAACGCTACCAATTGATGTCTCTTCTTGTTGCTCTGTAAAGTATACGTGACTGGATAGTGTATTTTCCTTTCGGTATCATACTTCAGTTTAAGTCAGGAGCTGGGCTCCTGATTGATGTAAATGAGATACCAGGGTGATATAGTCCCTGAGAGAAGATGAGCCGGTAACAATGGAAGCCTGTTTATATAGATATATATATATATATACAGATGATCTGCGTTACTAAGAGAACTGGTTAAAGAGTAGCCAAAGCCTGTTTATATAGAGATTATCTGAGTTTAGCCTTCTGATGAACCGAAGACATTAGTTTTAGGTATGTTTGTGGCTTAATCTCAACATACACTTGTGTTAATTTGTTATGTTTTACTTAGGTAGAAACTGCATTCAGGGTTAATATTATATTTAGGCTACGTCACTTGTTATCTTTCACACTGAAATTCTGTCAGAGTGTATGATCTTGGCTTCGATTCAAAGCATCTGTTAAGGGGGGGTCATAGCTGCATGCTCACATTTTCTCCCCTCATCTCTGTGGCGTACTGAAAAATTATAGCGCTCAGTCAAAAGTTGCAGTCGAGTAGTTTTGATCAAAGAGAAAAGTATTAAAATATGTCGTACTTGGGAAAAAAAGTTAATGAAACTCTTTGTGTAACGTGCATAAATCACGGAGATTACAAGCTAGCATGTGGGAGACGGCACTGAAAAAAAACTGCAGAGACATTCTACAACTTAACGGTGGCTTGGCAGGGAATAGGGTGTTCATTTGCAAAGTATAATTACATTGAAATTGAATGTAAAAGATAAGAAGAGAATGACTACTTCGTATATGTATTATATAATGAATGATTATATAATGAATTGATTATTTTTGTTACACCCATACTATTGATCAGTGGCTAACGAAAATAAAGAAATAAACATGATTTTATTGAATTAATATTTTTTTTTCATTCCCCCAATATTATTAATCATTTTATATACACATACAACTTCTGGAGTCTTATCATTTGATTTCGGCCATGTACTGTTGTATTCCCGATTGCATTAGAAAACCCATAGGAGCTCGCTCTCCCATTGGTCCAAATAACCGCGCATCTTTTAAGTTAGCCAATCACAGAGCTCGCTCGGAATTTCTTTTCCCCATAGAACTCTATGAGAAAGTAGCTCACGCTCTGATTGGCTAAGCTGGACGAGCTCCCGCTAGCTCAACCAATCAGCTCTTTTCTGCATTTTTACTGTATTTTGAACTGTCAATATTTCTCCATAGGTTATAATGGGTCACTGTCACTCCTATGCTGATTGGTCAATACTCCTCCATAGGATATAATGGGCCACTGTCGCTCCTATTCTGATTGGCTGGTTTATGCCGACCAATCAGAAGAGCTTAAACAATTTGAATTACTTTATTTCCCGGCAACTCTCTATATTGCAATTCCTTATGTAGCGCCGGTCTCAGCGACAAATGCGTTGTTAGGGATTTAACTGATTTATCTTTATAGAAGGTTTCAGCTCTTTATCTGATAATGTTTTACCCTTAATAAAAAATGAGTTTTTTATTCATACTCCACGCCGCACGGCGCTGAGCGCCGAGATTTCATTGCGCCGATCTCTCCAGAGACTACAATGGGAGAAGTAGTTCGCGCTCTGATTGGCCGAGATAGCCAAGCCCCCGCGAGCGCAGCCAATCAGCTCTTTTCTGTATTTTTTACAGTCTTTTGAACTGTCCCGCCTTTGATTTTGATTAGTTAAAACTTCTCCATAGGATATAATGGGTCTTTGTCGCTCCTATTCTGATTGGCTGGCTTCTGCCGACCAATGAGAAGTGCTTTCCGAATTTGAATTACTGTATTTCCCGGCAATTCTCTATATTGCAATTCCCGATGTAGCGCCGGTCTCGGCGACAAACGCGTTGTTCGGGATTTAATTGATTTATGTTTATAGAAGGTTTGAGCTCTTTTTCAGAGAATATTTTACAACTAATAAAAATGATTTTTTTATTCATACTCCATGCCGCACGGCGCTGAGAGCCGAGATTTCATTGCGCCGATCTCTCCATAGACTACAATGGGAGAAGTAGCTCACGCTCTGATTGGCCGTGATAGCCAAGTCCCCGCTACTGTAGTTTGAACTGTCCCGCCTTTGATTCTGATTGGTCAATAGTTCTCCATAGGTTTTAATGGATCACTGTCGCTCCTATTCTGCTTGGCCTTTCTGCCAACCAATGAGAATAGCTTTCCGAATTTGAATTACTATATTTCCCGGCAATTTCCAATATCCTAATTCTTGATATTGCGCCGTTCTAAATTTTTGGAAAGTGATTTTTTTTTATGTATTTTTTATTTTGGAGGTTTGAGCTCTTTTCTGAGAATGTTTTCCGCCTTTACAAAGGCGACTTTTTTGGAATCATACTCCATGCCGCACGGAGCTGAGCGTCGAGATTTCTGATACGATTTTCTATGTTTCCTCGCATGTTCCGTTCTCGCTTCACTTCGCCTCCGCCGGAGCATTTAGACCAAAATAAACCAGGTCTGCCTGTCGGAGCTGCTGAGCTCTGCATTGCGCCGCACTTTGCCGACGCGCGATCGTACATGCCTCGGAGTTTTCGAGCGTGCCGCGTCCGTCCCCGGAATGCCTACACCGCGCCCACACCGCGCCCATTGCCCGCCCCTTCATGCGGGGCACAGCTGAAAGTGGCGAACGCTGCGCCTAACACTGCATCCCTGCGTCCGACAGGGGGATTCGGGCCGGGAGGCGCAGGTTACGCCAGAAAACAGGCGTAAAGCCCGTTCATACATGTCGCCCTAAAGCTCACAAAATCCTCTTTTCAACAGCATTTCTTATAGGTTTACTTAAACCCATTTGGGACTTTGAAACTATTCTAGCAGAATATGCAGAGCTATCCAGAAGTCAATTTCTCTCCATTGCTAAGGCACAGTGTTCTTTGATGGCTCAGAATGATTCATTCCAACAGTTAAAGAAGGTTTCTAATGTGAGCCTATTTCAAGAGCTACAACAGGGCTCTGTAACTCAGCCAGACACCATACTCTACAATAAACCAATGCAAGTTTTCCCTGGGTATCAACCTACAGGCTCCTATCGAGATAACAGTTCGCGGCCTTTCCAGAGCGCACACCCTGGCGGACAGGGCCGAACTCAGAAAACTTGTTTTTACTGCAACAGATCCAGACATATCATGAGGCAGTGTCGCGCTAAAGCTCGTGATGACAAAAGGAATCTTGCTACCAATGGACAACAACTACCACGATACCCTCAAGCATATAATCAATTTCAACCTCAGTATCAAGTTTTTGGTCTTCAACCGTCAAGATTCAATCAACAAAAACAACGCAGACCTCAGTCCTACAATAATAATCCACTTATTGGACCTCAATTTACTAATCTTAACCATAGTCAGTACCAACAAGCATATCCTCAAGATGCGTCTTATCCGCCTTTCCAACCTCAAAACACCACCTATCGTCCTCATCCATAGGGTTCCGGCAAACCTTTGGCTATCATTTTTCTCAATGCTTCAGAGAACACCACTGTTAGTCATTCTGTACCCATGTTAACCATCAAGGTTCAAATTAATGGCCACCAACTTCCTTTCCTTGTAGACACTGGTGCAGCCGGATCCGTCCTGAACTTCTGACATTCCACCGTGTCATACTTTCTCCTGATTACATTTCATGCGTTGAAGTGGATGGACGACCAATACAGACTCGCTTAACCAATTCTGTACCAGTTGGACAAAATGGACTGCTGTCCAGACTACTTGTCTCTCCCACTTGCCCAACTAATCTTCTCGGGGCCGACCTTCTGCAAAAGATGAATGCCACTATCATATATGATTCTTCTGGAATGTACTGTGATTTTGACACTCCTATTCCAGCTCTTCAAGCTGTTCCTGCTCTTTTCATGTTTTCTCCACATCAGGCCACCCATCCTGAACTTTGGCACAACGCTCATATCCTTTTCAACCAAGTGCCTTCTTCAGCTGCCTACTTCACAGTCTATGGATTCTGCAATGCATTCTTCAGTGTCCCATTGCGGCACAGGACTGTTTTCAAACCCTGAAAAAACTTATACTACAAGCTCCAGCTCTGGAAATCCGAGACTACTCGCAGCCTTTCAACTTCTTCCTATCTGAAGACTATGTCACAGAAACAAGGAGAGCGTATGAGACCTTTTGGATACTATTCTTGCAAGTTGGATCCTGTTGCGCGAACTGCCCCTGCTTCCCTCAGAACTGTCATTGCTGCGCAAGTCCTTCTTGAAAAGAATTCAAGACATCATTTTACACCATTCCATCACTGCGTTGGCTCCTCATGATCTTCAAAGGATCCTGGAAAAGTCTCAGCAACCTCATCTCAAAAAACAGCGCCAGCCCCGTATACAATGCTTATTACTGATGCCTGAGAATTTCACCTTGAAGAGATGTACTACTCTCAACCCAGCCACTCTGCTTCCTCTCTCAAGGGGGGGAAGATGAAGATCAGACTGCCACAGATGATCATCTTTATGACTGCCTTGAACAAATGGAGGCTGAAACCTCCCATCTTCCTACTGTCTCTACATCCAAGTTGGAGAACCCAGACTATGTCTTCTACACAGAGATTTGGATCCAGGACGATTCCATACAGTATTTGCTGTGGTTTCCTTGCAAGAAACCGTGAAGGCTGCATCTTTACCTTCGAGAATGTCAGCCCAAGAAGCTTAACTCTGGGCTGTAATGGAAGCCTGTAAGCTCGCTGAAGAGAAGACCATGAACATATACACTGACTCAGCCTACGGTTACGGAGTAGCCCATTTTATTGGGCCTGAAGTGGGCCCGCGGGGTTTTTCCAGGGCAGTTAGTGGAACCCCATCAAGAACAAGAAGCCGTTCAGACTCTGATGCATGCTCTCCAATCGCCAGCTCAAGTGGCCGTTTTGAAGACTAAAGCCCATTGAAGAATAGAGACAGAGGAAGTAGAAGGCACCTATAGAGCAGACTTGGCTGCAAAGGCCACAGCTCTCTTCCCAGAGATTTGGAAGGAAGCAGGAGTGGCTGTATATGTGCTGACCAGAGCAGAGAAGAAAGAAGGAGAAGGTGAGAAGGAAGAAGGAGAAGGTAAGAAGAAAGAAGGAGAAGGTGAGAAGAAAGAAGGAGAAGGTGAGAAGAAAGGTGGAGGTGAGAAGAAATAAAGAGAAGGTGAGCAGAAAGAAGGAGAAGGTGAGAAGAACGAAGGAAGAAGAAGGTGAGAAGAAGAAAGAAGAAGGAAAGAAGAGAGGGGAAAGAAAAAGAGAAGAACCAAGGCCCAAGATGCATTGGAATCCAGGTTTTAAACCTGTTGAGACAATTTCAAACTCGAATAAGCCTGAAGGAAAGGAAAAGTTGGGAGGAATTGGGAGCAGAGATACACCAAGATGGATTCTAGAGGAAAGACAATAGACTTTGTTTACCAAGGGCATTATACCCAGCTGTAGTACACTGGGCTTATGGCATTACCCACAGAGGACCTAACCAGATGATTTCTTCAATCAACAAGATATACTAGCACCTGGAATCTCCACCATGGCAAGTAACTATACTAGAAGTTGTGAAATATGCTGAAATATGCAATATTTGTAACCAAGGAGGACTGATGCCAACACCAAGGAAGCATTTAGCTAAACTCCTATATCCTTTCCAGCGGATCCAGATTGAACATGTTGAGTTACCCAAGAGTGGAAAATACAAGTATGTTCTAGTAGTGGTGGATATGTTCTCAGGATGGCCTGAAGCCTACCCAGTTACCAACATGACTGCCAGAACCACTGTGAAGAAACCATTGACTGAATTGGTATGCAGGTTTGGGATCCCTGAGGTTATTGAATCTGACCAAGGACCTGCCTTCATTGCAGAAGTAACCTAATACATTTGGAGACTAGTAGGAGCTTACCTCGGCATGCACACTCCCTACCATCCTGAATTCAGTGGAAAAGTGGAAAGAATGAACACCACTCTGAAGAACTAAATTCTGACAGCTAGCAAAGAAACATCTCTTCCCTGGCCTGAGATCCTACTCATTGCACTCTATTCTGTCAGAAACACCCCTAGGCAGCCCCACTGGTCTCACTCCTCAGGAGATATTAGTCTCAGACCCGCCCAGATTAGGGAGGTACCATCCACAGCATTTGAGTGCAGGGAATGATAGGGATAGGGAATGATAGCCTTGTAAAATATTTTATAAATCTGTTTAATTAATTGAAACTAATCCATGCCATGGTGTTCTCCCCCATTCCAGATCCAGACTCTGATCAAAGCTACAACTTGTACTTTGTGTGGGCGCAAAACAAAATCAGAGATTCTCTGGAGTCCAGATTTGAAGGACCATACCAAGTACTCCAGGTGTCCCCAACCTCAGTGAAATTTGAAGAAAGACCCACCTGGGTGCATGCTTCACACTGCAAGAAAGTGACTGCGACCAATAAGTCATTATGAACTTTTTCCTTATCCTTTCATATGTTTGTCTAGTCTGGATATGCGTGAAAATGCAAGAGGGCCAACCAAGGGGGGTGCCTGATGAATTCAAAGCTAGGAATCAGGTCAAAGCAGGGTTTGAATCACTAACACCCCAAATAACAATCAACAAAAATGTAGACTGGATAAATTGCATCTATTATAATCAACCGAGGTTTGATAATTACACCCGAGATGCCTTCCAAGGTATAGCTGAACAATTAAGCGCCACCTCCATCATGACATTCCAGAATCATTGAGGGTTATGAGATTGTAAACAATCCATAGATTGCCTCTGTCGGGGACTGGGTAGTCATCCTTACCATCAAAGGCTCTGTGAAGATACCAGCGGTTGCCTGGTTACGTCCCTTGGAGCAAGTCTGACAGTGGTTCAGTGGGTTCAACACCCGCTCCTCCTGTTCACCCTGCTGTCTAAGGAGAGTGACCTTTACCCATTCTTGCTCAGTTTTAGGGAAGAGTATCAATCATCATTCATGCCTAGGGGGGAGCGTTAAAAACAGATTCGATTTTTTTAGGGGGACTGTCCTTTTTTAAAAATTTTAAAAGGAAAAAACATCAAAGTCTGTTCATCATTACATTCTTTTAAAACTCATCGGGTAGTTTTTTTAAACTCCCTTTTACTGCCTAACATCCTTTTTCCGAAGATCAGATATCTTTCCCCAACAGCTTTCCCTTGAACGGTTTGCACGGGCCCTTGCTTCAGCGAGAAGTTAAAACCAAAAACCAAAAAAAACCCCTTTCTGGGAAATGTCTTTTAAACAAAAAATCCGGGAAAAACCTTTAACGTAGAAAAGGGGAAACTATGGGGTTTTCAGAAACATCCAATTATTAGTGTTGAGCGATTGCGTTGGCTACGATACGAGCGATGTGGGAATAGTGGGTCCAAAAACCGATAAGGTTTTTCGTTTGGAGCATCAAAATTATACCAAAAACCCAAATAAAAGTCTATGGGAGAGAACAACCCCTTTCCCCATTATTACCCCCAAAACAAGGTTTGGAGAAGTTTAAATTAACACCCCACAAACATTCAAATGGAACGTGCTACTTCTTAGGCAACACATTTAGTTAAAAAAGCACAGAAAAAAAGTCACAACCATTCACTATCCCTGTCTTGAAATCACACCCCTGCCCCTTTAAACCTTCCATCACCCACAAAAAAAAAAAGGCCCAGAAGAAAAATAAAATTAAACCCATAAAATTTTACTTGAACTGGAATTGATATCCCTGCCCTTTGGAACGCACATGAGCCCCAAACCTGCAGGGACCCCCAGTTTTAAAAAAGGTGCCGAAAAAAGGGAAGCCCTTACAACCCCCTTTATTTGCCCGGGGCCCACTAACTATATATTCCCTGTACCGCAAAATTTAAACCCAAAAAAACCTGCCCCTGCCCACATTTTTAAAAAAAGTGGCCAGAAAAAGGAGCCCTTTCCAACCACCATTTTAGTTAAACCCGGGAAAATAATATTTCCCCCGTTCCCCGTCCCCACAAAAATTCCCAAATAAACCTTCTCCCCCCAGATTAAAAAAGGGGCCGGGAAAAAAGAAGTCATTAAACCCCTTTTTAAAAGTTGAACTGGACTTTTGATTTTTACCTGCCCTGGGGCCACAGCTTTTTCCCCTAGGGCCGGAGTTACAGGGGTGGGGGGAAAAACCCAGGGCGGGCGTCCGTCATCTTTTAAAACACGCAGGTTAAAATCCCCAAAATGCCCGAAACCCAAAACAAAACTGCGTGCTGAACAAAGGCGGAAGCGGAAGGTGAGAACTCCACCCCTTCCCCAATAACCAGTAAAAACCCCTGGGAAAGCGCTTGCCCCTTCGTATGAGTGTGGCCCAATTGAGCTTCCCAATTGGAAATACGGGTGGAAAAAGGGCCCCCTTTTTTTAAAACCCCCCGGTCCCCTTTTAATTTTGGGGCATTTTTTTTTTTCTCTTTTTAAACCCCCAACTTGCGGGAAGGAAATGGTCTCTGTACTTTTTTCTCTGTCCGTGCCCATACCCTTTGGCCCCTCTGAATAACCAAAACATCTGGTAAATTTTTCCGAAACCCCCCTTTGTACAATTAAAGGGGAAAATTTTTTTAACATCTTTTTTTGTAAAAGCAAGTTTTTTAGTACTTTAATTCTAAAAACCTTTTTTTAAAATCGGAGGAAAACCCACCATGTTTTTTTTTCCCTCTTTTTTAATTGTATTAAAGGGTTTTTGTCCAATAAAGTATTGATAGCTATGTTAAAGACTTGCAAAAAAAAAGGTCATTTTGCAATATGTGTCCATTAACAGTGTCCTACCTATTCCTTTTTTCCCTGACAGCACCATCCCCTTTTTGGGGCCACTCTAAACCAAATTGTGAAGAAAAAATGTCTGTAGAAACAACATTTTTTTAAAAATAGGATCTGTAGTATATCCATTCACAGCCCAAAAAGCCTCCCAAAAAATTTAAAGCATGGAAACCCCTTTGGCCCCCTTTGGAACCAAAAGGGGGAAGAAAAAAAATGTCTGTTATAAACAAAATTTTTTAGAATAAGGGCCCCTTAAATAAAGCTGCATGGGCACAGAAAAAAGCCCCCCCAAAAAATTTAAAAAATGAAACCCCTTAGCCCCCTTTTTGACAATTGGAAGAACAAATGTCCCCATTAGAAACCAAAATTTTTTGAATAGGAACCCGTAGAAATTGGGTGGGATTTCAAACAGCATTACCCAAAAAATTTAAAAAAATTTACTTCTTTAGGGCCCCTGTTTTAAAAATTTTTGAAGGAGAAAAGCCACTTAAAGCCAAATTTTTATTCCAAAGGACCATGAATTTTTGCTGTTTTCACAGCAACATGACCCCAAAAAATTAAAATATTACTTCTCAACCACTGTTAAAAAATTTGAGGGGGAAATGCCCCCCTTAAAAAGCCACATTTTCCCGTTTTCCAAAAAGGACCCTATTATTGGGGGTAACTCACACAACATGACCCCAAAAAAATTTTAAAAAATTACTTTCTCAGCCACTTTTTAAAAATTGTGAGGCAACAAGAACCCCAAAAACCAAATTTACAATGTAAAAAAATTCTAAAAGATTAAGTTAGTAAATTGGGAAAAGGTTTTGTCATGAAACCTTTGGGTCCCTTTTTGTCCCCCAAAAGCAAAACCAGCCCAAAAAAACTGGGGGGAATTGAGAATAAAAATTGGGAGTAAGAAATGATCATTTTAAAAAAATTTTAAATTTTCAAAAGGGCCATTTCTGTTTTGGGGGAATTTTGAAAATAGACCCCCAACTAATCGGTGACCCCCGGGGAATTGGGGCCCCCCAAACACATCAGAGAAACCACCTGATTCAACTTGAAGAAATTTAAACCATCCCCCTTTTTCTGTGGGAAAGCCGGATGCGTTTGTTTAAATTTACTCCCCCGGCTGTCTGAAGGTTTCCCCTTTTGATATGAAAGCTGGCTGCTGGGGAGGACAACACCTCTATGGCTGGCAGCCACCTGGGGCCATTCATTTTCCAAATTTTGGGGTTCCCAGAATCCCCATTTTGGGCCAAACACAATTTCAAAAAAATCGGGGTTGAGACCAATAGTCCCTGCACCATGATCTTTAAGCTAGTCTCTGGGTGTTTTTTTTCTGGGCCTGCATTTGCATTTCTTTGGGGAGGTGGTAAATAAAGATTGCCAAAAGGGCACCCCCTTAGCTTCGCCCCCTTGGGTTTCTGCTGCCGCGCTGCCGCTAAAGGGCCCCCTTGGCACCTACTGCTGGGGCACCTTTGCTTTGGCCTGTTTTCCCCCGGACTTTTTAAGAACGTGAAGCAGACGCAACGATGTCTCCAGTTGAAACAAACAGCAAGGTTTTCCCTTTCCTGTATTTTACCCCTCTTTTTTGGGGGGGTGGAAAGGAAATTTCGAGTTTTGTTTTTTCCCGGGGAAACCAAAGGGGGGCCACCCAGGTTTAAAAAAAAAAAATTTTTTTTTCATTTTTTTGGCCCTTTAAAGCGGGGATCATGTTTTAAAGGGAAAAGGAGCATCCAAGCACTCATTTGAGAATGGACCCTTTAGTTTCCCCCCAAACCTCTGGGGGTTTAGGGGGACTAGCAAACTCATCTTTCCTCATCTGCTCAAATTCACGCCATACCTCTTTCCAAGGCAGGGACGTCGGTGTTACGGAAATACCTCCCTTTCCTTTTTTCCTCACTTGGGCGTCAGAGCAGAACTAAAATCATCTCTTGAGCTTTTTAACTTGCCTTCTGACCCAACCGCATTTTGTCATCAAAGAGGTCTTCAGACAATGGATTATCCACAGTGGTGGGGTACACGAGTTTGACATTTGGGCTGCTTCATGTTGGGACGGATGCTGATGATGCTGATGACGACTTTTCGTTGGCTGTGATGGAGGATGAGGAGGTAAGACTGCTAGATGCAGGTTGCATTAACCATGAAGGACAGATGGCGACGATGTTCGTTACTTAGATTCACAGGGCCCTGACCCAGCGATGGACAGGCCTGACGGTCCTGCACTGACGATCCGCTGGCCATGCGTGTGTTGTCGCCGCACTGGAAGGAAGCACCTTATCTCGTACACTCTACTCCAGTCCTACCCCCTCTTTGCTCGCTTACCACTGCATTTCGCTCCATGTTCAGAAATATAAAATTTGAGAGGTATTGAATAGTTTTGGAAAGTCTCTTATTTAAGATGGGCACATCACAGCTATTCTCAGAATCCCTTAATCAAAACAAAATTGCTGGATTCAAATTTAAACTGCAAGGTGTCAATCAACAAATCTGGACGGGCAAAAGTGCAAAAAACACGTTATCGGTTATGTTTTCGTATATATATAATACACGGTATTTTTTGACCCTTTCAATTCACCTGTGGTGACTATTGAATTGCTGTTTTAAGATTTTAGTGGATGCTGCGTCATGAACAAAGCTGGGTGCCGCAAAATTCAAAAAAACACGTATCTGTTGTGTTTTCGGTTATAAAATCACGGTATTTTTTACTCCTTTCAATTCACCTGTGGTGGACTTTGAATTGCTTGTTTTAGATTTTCGTGGATGCTGCGTCAATGAACAAAGCTGGGGTGCAGCAAAAGACAAAAAACATATATGTTATGTTTTCGTATAATACACGGTATTTTTCGCACCTTTCAATTCACCTGGGGTGACTATATAATTGCTGTTTTAAGTTTTACGGTGGGTTGCTGCTTCAATGAAAATTGCTGGGTGTGCAATAAGTCAAAAAAACACGAAAAACTGTTTATGTTTTTGTTATGATACACGGTATTTTTTGCACTTTCAATTCACCTATGGTGGGAAAATATAGAATTGCTGTTTTAAGATTTACGTGGGGATGTGCGTCAATGGAACAAACCTGGGTGTGCAAAAGTCAAAAAACACGTAACTGTTATGTTTTGGTAAATAAATGGTATTTTTTTGCACCTTTAATTCACTGTGGTGAATATAGACTTGCTGTTTTAAGATTTACGTTGGGTGGATGCGTGCGTTCAATGAACATGCTGGGCTGTGCAAAAATCAAAAAAACACGTAACTGTTATTGTTTTTGTATGATACACAGTAGTTTTGGCATCCATTACTTCACTTGTGGTGAATTTAGAATTGCTGTTTTACGATTTTTCGTGCGATGCTGCGTCACATGAACAAAAATCCTGGATGTTGCAAAAGTCAAAAAACACGTAACTGGTATGTTTTGGTTATAATAAATGGTATTTTTTTTTTGCACCTTTCAATTCACCTGTGGTGAATATAGAATTGCTGTTTTAGATTTTTCGTGGATGCTGCGTTCAGAGACAATGCTGGGTGCGCAAAAAAAGTCAAAAAAACACGTAATGTTATGTTTTTCGTATGATACACGGTATTTTTGGCAACAAACAACCTGTGATGACTACAAGATTGCTGGATTGTAATTTAAACTGCAAGTGGATATATCAACAGTCACAGTGTAATGGGTAAATTAATAATGAACCCATAATCTGAATGTGTGATATGATAATAAAAGTGGAGTTTTGACACCTAACAAAGAGACCTGCAAGTTACTAGAAATGATATGTATCCAATATAGTTCAGGTGCCCAATATCAGGAAATATGTTCATAGCAATGTTATTAATAATGATATTCCACTACAATGTTCTACAACTAGTTCTTGGTGAACTTTATCCCAGTTGTTCTTTATAGATAGTGCTTGTCTGTGTTCGCCCGCGGCTCCCACCCCCCACCCCCCCGCTCCCGCCGTGACTTTACAACGGTAGATGCTGCTTCTAAAATCTTTAGTCTAACTAATAAATCTTCAAATCTCTAATCTAACTAAATTGAAGGATCACAGCGAATGTTAGAGGGTTTCTCTGTGCAGAAAATAGACTAATTTCGACCCTGAGCTGTTTGGACTCAGGGAGAGCGCGGTCTATCCCTATGAGACGCTGAGAGACACAGAGGCTGAAAACAGGAAGCTGTTCTATGTAAAACCGAGGTATGAGGACTTTTCAGAGCCAAATCGAACCATACACACCCAGTCATGAAGGTCGCTCACACATCTCACCCTGCTCTTTTCTGTAATCTGATTTGCGGGCCGCCAAAATTACAGGTAAGCGCGAAAAAAAGGCGCGATCTTAATAGATGATGCTCAGATTTTAACCTTAATTATCGCATGATCTGGAAATTTCGATCACCATAAAAACCTTGCCGATTTCAACTTTGTCGATAAAAATCGCTCAACACTACCAATTAGCAAATGACAGAATAATCATGTGATTCTTAATACATAGAAGATATCAAACTGTTACTTCCTATTAATAAAGCAGATTTATGTCCCAAACGGAAGGGGGGGGGTCGCATTCTTGAGCTCCGGCTGTCGACAGCTGTAATAATAATATAATTTGGAGGAGACATTCAATTGGTTAAAAGGGTGGAACAAAAGATAATTTCCACACCTGATTTATTATCTTGACATCTATGCCTACGAAATTTGATGGGGACCCTAAGGCCTGCATTGGTTTCATCACCCAATGCTCCCTCTACGTGGAACTCATGGTGGTCAGTTCCCGTCGGAAAAGGTCTAGGTGGCCTTCGTGGTCACTCAGTCTTTTGGAAAAGCCCTGGCCTGGGCCACTCCGCTAGGGACTGAGGCGATCCCGTCTCACGCTGATCTCTCTGGCGTACCTTTCATTGGAGTTCCGAAGTTGTGTTTGCCTTGCTGAATTTGCAACAGGGAACTCCCTCCGTGGGGAGACTCGCTGTGCATGTTTCACCTCTGGCTTTCCGAATAGCCTGGAATGAGGCGTGTTTGTGTGCCACTTTCAAAGAAGGGTCCTCCTACCAGCCAGATCAAGGGTGCCCTCTCTGCCAGGGTTCTTCATCTCCTGGAGTGACTTTATCTCCTTGGCCACCCGGATTGATTGTCGTTTTTCTGATAAGGAAGAGAATTTCTTCTAGAGCGCGAGGCAGCCAGGACAGTCGCCTTCCTCGCTTGGCTCCTGTGTTCCAAAGGCTGCAACAGTCCACCCACCAGCCACGCAGTGAGCCCATGCAGGTGACTTGGGCCACCTATCTTCACAGGAGCTATTGTTCGACGACGGGGAGGAAGCATGTGCTCTACTGTGCCAGTCATGATACACTTCCGCAGGGATTGCCTGCTCCGTCCCCAGCGTCCGGAAACGCACGCACTTGGCTTAGTGGGTGAGGCGTCCATAGGTGTGTGAACAACCCTTCTCCTCGCCTGACGATAACGTACAATGTGGGTTGGACTTGGAATCCGGTTTCAAGTATTGACTTACTGGACTCTGGTTCAGCCTGGGAACTTTGGGATTCGGCCTTGTTGTCCAAGCATAAACTTCCCGGTGGTCGCCTGGAGAAATCTCTGGGCCATCTTCCCTTCAGTGGAGAAATCCTCAATGATCCGATCCTGTTTCGTACCAAGCCCTTGTCCCTTTAAGTTGGCGCACTCCATTAGGAGAGACTTACGTTTTATGTGTTACCCCGATCATCCTCGTCTATTCTTCTGGGCACCGCGGTGCTTGATTGGAAGATGGGCAAAGTCTATACGGTGGGGATAAGGGTCATTCTCGCTGTTTGGTGGCACCTCGCCGGTGCTTCCCGCTTCTCCTCTAGTAACATCTAAACCGCTGGCAGGTCTCCCTGCACCCTACCAAGAATTTGCGAACGTGTTCTCGGAGAAACAAGTGGAAACTCTACCTTCTCATCGTCCCTATGATGGTCCAATTGACCTGCTACCCGGCACATCTCCTCCCCCCGGGCAGGGTCTATCCACTGTCTGTACCAGAAGGACTAAGCCATGGCTGTTTCCATTCCAGGAGAATCTTCAGAAGGGGTTCATTCGTAAGTCCTCCTCACCTGCCAGGGCCGGGTTCTTCTTTGCGACAAAGAAAGATGGCTCTCTGCGTCCCTGTATAGATTACCTTAGTCTCAATAAGATCACCGTGAAGAACCGGTGATCTCTTGCCGTTGATCATCACGATAGCTGTTGATAGTCGCGTGAGCCAAGATTTTTCAAAAATGGACCTATGCGGTGCTTACAATCTCATCGGGATCCGAGAGGAGAAGGAGACGATGTGGAAGACGGCTTCAACACTCGGTGATGGCCACTTCGATGTAACTGGTGATGCCTTTCGGGCTCTGTATGCTCCGCAGTCTTCCAGGAGTTTGTCAACGATGTCTTCAGAGATACTTATACACCTGATGTGATTGTCTACCTGGACGACATCCGATCTTTTCACCCGATACCCGGGTCCCACCAGGCCCCTGTGCGAACAGGTTCTCGGGCGTTTACGCGCTAACCATCTCTGCGCCAAGTTGGAAAAGTGTCTCGTCCACAAGACCAGTCTTCCTTTTCTCGGCTAATCATCTCGGACAAGGTTTTACAAATGGGATCCCACTAAATTGTTCTGTCGTCCTGCAATGGCCTCGTCCAGTGGGGCCCACGTGCTCTTTCGAGATTCTTGGGCTTTCGCCAACTACTATAGGCAGTTGTGCCCAATTCTCTTCATGGTGTCCCCAATCGTGGCGATATCACTAGAAGATTGCTAACCGTGGCGTTTGGCCACAGCGGCTGAAGAGGCTTTTTGGAAGCTAAAATCTGCATTTGCTTCCGCACCCGTGCTTTCTCGGCTGGTACGGAGAAACTTTTCTACTTGGGAGGTCGTCGCCTCCTTGTGGGAGCTGGGGCCGTTGCTTACCCTCAAAAGGGCCTACTGGCAAGACCCACACGTGTCGATTTTTCTCGTAGAACCTTTTCCGACGTGCGGTAGAGGAATTATTCCATTGGGACCTCGGGAACAGCTGGCCATCAAACTAGCCTTTTAGGGAATGACGCTATCTCCTCGAAGGAGCTTGTCACCTGGTCTCCTGAGAACAACCGACCACAAGAATCTCCTTTATCTGCAGACGGTCCCAACGGGCCTGAATCCTTGGCTGGCCGCTGGTCGCTTTTCTTTTCACGGTATTGACTTTCTCATTCATTTTTCGGCGGCTGAAAAAAATGTCAAGGCGGATGCTCTTCACCGTGCTTTCGGACGTCGATAGGGGAATGAACCTCACAATGGCACGTCATCCCTCCTGAACGGCTAATCTCCGTTGCACCGGAGATCTTCGACAAATCCCTACGGGCAAGACTTATGTACGCCGGCTGCTTCGGAGGAGGTTATCTAATTTGGAACTGCTCTCGAATGGCTCGACATCCAGGGGTACAAAAGTCTTGCTCCATGTTCTCTCGCTTCTATTGGTGGCCTGACCTCGCTAAAGATGTTCGTGCACTCGTGGTATCTTGCACGTTTTGTGCCCCGAAAAAATTCCTGTTCACAACCGACAGGTTTTCTTCCCACTACCCAAACCCCAACTGGGAAATTGGGGTCATGTGGGGGGGTTATCATGGATTCCCCCCCTTCCCCCCCGAAAAACCGGGTGTGGGGTAGCACCGAAATTGGGGTTTTCAAAGTGGCCCCTTTTTATTCCCCCTGCCAAGTCCCCCCGTCTGCTCCCCCGTCTTGGCCAGCCCGGTTTTTCCCGCCCTTTTTTGGTTTTCATGGGCTTCCCCTTCATATTTTTCGGCCGTTGATTCCCAAATTTTTGGCGCCCCCTCTGTGCCCAGCTCAGGTTAAGTTGGATTTCCTTGGCATTCCTTCCCCAAAGACCAATCGTGGATGAGGGGTTAATCAAGGGCCTGGGCAACTACCCACGCCACTTTGGGTTTTAGGCACGTCAAGAAGAATGGGGGGTAACCTGTTATCCCTGGGCCAATTCCCCGAAAAAATTTTTTAAAACCGGTTTGGGTGGGTCCGGCTCCCCCTTTTTCATCGTCTACGGGCAACTTCCGCGCCCACCCCCTTCCCATCCCGGGGGGCCCTCTGAAAATGCGGCCCTGGAGGAATTTGGGTGCAAAACCCAATGGGCCCTCTGGATCAAACCCTGCCAAGGGCTCTGCAAAAAAGGCTTCTGGGCCCCTATGAAGAAAGGCCCAAACAGAAAAAAGGAGAAGACCCCTTTTTCCCGCCTACTCTCCCAAAATACATCGCCCTTAAGATCCCCATATAAAACGGGACCCTGGTTCCTGGGACCATTTGAGGTTTAAAGGCACAACCCGTGGCCTAAAGCTTCGGTTTCCCCCCACTTCTGTCCCGAACTCCTTCCAAACATCTCTCTCTTAAAAACCCGGGTCAGGGTAGCGAAGGGGTAGACTCCCCCCGACGCAGCAAGTCCTTTTTCCGTTTGGGCGGGTTCTGGTAAAAAACCGGACCTACTTAGTTTTCGCTCCCTGGGTGGCTTACACCATCGCTTGCGGTGGTCCAGTGGATCCACTACTGTGAACCGTGACAATAACCTAGACAATATAACATAGTGTATATTTCTTTAAGATTGCACAATGATTACTTTACATACATTCATAGATCATTAGGTTCCTTGTTTTATACTCTATGTTTACAATGGTATTTTTGGGGTAGACAAATGAAAAAGGACATTTGGGGCGTGTTTTTTAAGAAAAAAAACTGTTAAAAAATATTCTAAAAAGTTTAGATTTTTAATTACTTTCAGAAAACATCCCATCTGTTTCCCAAAATGTCAACTTACAGCAATGATGAAAAGAGCCCCTTTCCAAATTAAAATTTAAATACTGGCCCCCCCAACTTATTGGCAAGGGGATTGTCACTTCTTTGGGTGCCATTGGCACATTTTGTTTTGCTTCAGAATATTATTTAAAATACTTTGTATCATCTTTAAGATCATAAGCAGAAGAAATAAGTTAAGATTTGGTTTGTTGAGTTAAATACATATCTCATTGTTTCTTGTTTACTGTGCCCTTTGTTCTGTAAAAAATAGTGTATTGGAAGGTTTTCTTAATGACCCATTGCAATAAGGGAAATTTTTAAAAAACAGCAGAACTGAATTTTACGAAACTAGGGGTTTTTTTTGCAAAATACTTTACTGAAAGAAAAGGAAAAATAAATTACATTAATTTATGTACTAAGATAGTGGTAACAGAAATGTAACACATGGGTTGTACTATCACTGCTAATGCAACTTAAAAGCAATATAATACAGGTGTTTTTTACCAATTTGGATACTTAATCACATCCTTATACTAGAAACAGGAGCAGGTGGGGCGTGATAAAAAATGTTTAAATTTTCTTTTTAAAAATCGCCTAGAAGAATACATTTTCGTACCACCAATGTGATCTTATCTTTGAGTTAGAGAAAAGAAAACACAACAGATAATTTTTCATATTCCCTTTTTTTGCACTTTTACACTGTGAAAAAAAGGGTAACAATGTTTTGAACTTTTGATTTTCAAGCTCCATTTCTAACAATCCACTACAGTTTTGAACATGAGACTACCATCATTTTATCATCTTTGCATTATTCATACTTTTTGGGAAAAATTTTAGGCACTTTGGGGACATGAAAGATCGATTTGGCCGTTTTTAGGTGTATACTACGCCTCACAGTCCGGGCCCGTGTCGATGCAGTAATGCACTGTTAGGCGCAATATTCGCCACTTTTTCATGCTCCTAACATAAAGGGGCGTTCTGTGGGCGTTCTGGGGCACGAGGCGGCACTTTTCGAAAATCCAAGCGTGCAGATTGGGGGTTCGGAAAAGTGAGGCGATTACAGCCCTTACAGCTCGACAGGCAGACCGTTTAAGGGGGCTGGCGGAAAAGTCGAAGTTGCTAGAAATTCTTTGAAATGGTAAAGTTCTACCCCTTACAGCAACCCCACTAAAATTTAATTATTTGCCCAAGAAGAATAAATAATTAAGCAAAAAACCTGTTGGAAACCACAGGCCCCCAGCAAGACCTGGCGTGTGCCTTTTGTTTTTATATACTGAATTGCATTAAAAGTTTCCCAAAAGCCCAAATACATCTAAAATTGTTGGTATTCAAAATTTTTAATAAAACATCTGAAAAAACATCACATTGGCTTTTTTGATGTAAAAATTTTGTGTAATTTTACACGGATTTGGGGAAATACATTTTTGATAGTGAAGAATTTTTTCGTAGGAGTAAATATTATATATATTGACATTAATTTTATTTGGGTAAAAATTTTCTAATACATTGATTTAATTTTTTTTAGCACTTGAAAAGTTGTTTATTAAACTTCATTTAAATGACAAAACCTTTTTATTTTTGACTGGGGGTAAGGGCCTTTTTAACCCCCATTATTTTAGGCAAAATTTTTGGACCAAATTCGTCCTAAATAATTTCCCAAAAATGTGCCCCAAAGCATGCACGTATTCGGTCGGAAATTTAAAAACCCCCCTTATTTTCTATGGGGTTATTCCAATGAGAATCGGCAGAGACTTTTTTTTTCCGAGGCAATTTCGGACGGAATTTTTCGTCGGGATAACCCCATAGTAAAAAAATGGGGGAAAGTTTTTGACGCTCCCCCTCCCCAAATCATGGGTCTGGGTGCATTTACAAAGTGGACTTGCGTTTGCTTTTAAATATTTTGGGAAACCCTCAGGAATTTCCGTGATCATAGGGGAAAATTAAACAATAAAAAATGAAAGAGATCTCCCCCCGCAAAACATGTTGTACCACACAGGTGGAACCCAAAGAGTGTTAAATTCATGGTACCGACCTTGTTCCTCCAAAACGGGAGCAAAATTGGGGGCAGTTTCTATTACAAAGAGAAATAGAGTGGATATTTAAATTAAAAACTACGTTTCCACAGGGCCTGAATGAACGGCTTGACTTCTGCTGCTTCATTAGAATATACTGCCTTTTGGGAGTTACATCATTTTACTGCATAATAGCTTCACTTTACTTAAGCTGTATCACTTATAGTGGAGCATGGGATGATATATATTTAACATCAATAGATTTATGGGCTTGGCTATGATTGTTTAGGAATTCTGTAACTTTGCTATCTGGTAGATGTAATTGTCATCACTGCCATTCAAAACCTGTAAGGATTACTATTCTAGATGTATTTAGCCGGGTGAATACGGCTGTAACAAGGCACCAGCGGCTGTTGATGCTGGTTGCTAGGTTACTAGTCAGCTGCTCGGTCACATGACCGGAAGTCCGGCACTTTCATAAGTGCGAGGAGTCTCTTCAGAACTCGGCGTGCACAGCGAGGTGACTTTCGCGCGAAGGAAGATGACCGGACCAATCAGGGTCGCTTCAGGGTAGGTGATCAACTTTAAAACCCTGGTGGGGCTATTTTTTGAGTATGGTATATCTTTTTTATTTCTAGGTACCCCTTGGATGTGCTTTGAAGACGCGGATTTATGGTGTGATATCTATTTGGGGTTCTTAAATTGGCATTTTTTTGCATGCTTCTTACCCAAAGGGGGGGGGGGGTTTTTGGGGGATGCCTTGACGGGCTAAGTACACGGGATGGGTTCCTTTTTCTCACACAAGACAACCTAGAAGTTTTTGGGTGAGAAGTGGTAACATCCTAATTAGATATCTGTTTTTTGGCCATAACCCCCTTTCGGGGATGTGTTTTTAATGCGAATTCACATGTGCCTTTCAGGGCCTTCTGGAGATTTGTTTATGGAGATGTACTCCATGTGGGGCGGTATATAATAAGGGGATGGAAATGGGGCCAAATTTTAAACAGGCAACATTTTTTTTGGTCAATAATCCCTTTAGGAAGATACTGTAACTTTTTGCTATTTTTATATACACCATCCAGTCATTTTTTTTGGTATAATAGAATTTCCTTTATTTTCAAGCGTCTTTAAATTTGATAAGGGGAAGAAAAAAAAAAAGATTTGGTATTTTTAATTATTTGTGCATAAGAAAAAAACCCATTATTTGACCCCATTTTTTCCCCATTTGGGTAAGAGACCCAAAAAACCCAATCTTTTTTGTATCGGACCCGATGAATGCCTAAGGGACATGAAACATGTCGGGACATTTTTTTAAAAAATTTTTTCATAGTTACAAGTTAATATTTGTCAGGCCGAAAAAAAAACATACGCCATCCAGTTTTAGCCCCTTTATTAAAGTTTTGCTAAAGTGTTAAAATGGTTTTATCCAGAGGGAAGGCAAAACCCCCAGAGGGAGGAGCCCTTGACCTCATGTTAGGAAAAAATTCCTTTCCCGACTCCCTTGGCAATCGAATAAATCCCTGGATCAACGACCCCCCCCAGAATCCTAGTCCCCTATAACTTGTTATATTTTTATCTAGAAATGTTCCAGCCCTTTTTTCGGAATCCAGCACTATAACTTGTTAGTTTCACGCTCCAAAAAGCAAACCCCCCA